>JAXIVH010000093.1:0-12500 GCA_036785325.1 Urophycis tenuis | reverse complement strand
GACCTTGCAATAGGTTGTGTGTTACAGGACCCCCCTGGCATACAGCTGTATGTCTCTGTGAAGGTGGTTGTGAAGAACTGCATCCGGCTGAACAAGTACAAGTGCCGGCGAGGCAGCAACTCTCTCGAGGGGTTGCCCGCCCACCTGGTTAACGCCATCCCTTCACAGCGATATGGGATCATGCCGTTCCAAGTAAGTGATTAAAACACACACACACACACACACACACACACACACGCGCGCGCGCATATATACACACACACACACACACACTTATATATACACACACATATATATATATACTTAAACATAGCTGACCCTTTTTTTCCCCCTTCTCGGGGATTATGCTCCCAGTTTTGATCTCGGACGTCTGGTCACTTATAGCATATAATAATATTCTATTACTGTTAAGCCAACTATGAATAATAAAACAGGCCAAAACATGTGTCCTTTATCATAGCTACACGTGTTACAAAAAAAACGCGTGAATTGAAAAGTTGAAGGTATGTTTTTAGCTGCTGGGTAGACTTCAGTCAACCTGACGCAGTTTTGTCTGTGAGCAACCAAATTGCTCGGGGATGGGCTCATTTTAAGCGGGGAAATCTAAGGTTCCCAACGGCGTATGGCAAGACTATATTGAGTCATGGGTCGTTGAAATACTAAGCTAATTAATTTCTGTTCTTTATTGAAAGATTGATCTTAATTGAAACGTTGAAGGTATGTTTTTAGCTGCTGGGTAGACTTCAGTCAACCTGACGCAGTTTTGTCTCTGAGCAAGAAGACTGCTCGCGGATGGGCTCATTTTAAGCGGGGAAATCTAAGCTTTCCAACGGCGTATGGCAAGACTATATTGACTCATGGGTCGTTGAAATACTAAGCTAATTAATTTGTGTTCTGTAAGGAAAGATTGATGTTAATTGAAACGTTGAAGGTATGTTTTTAGCTGCTGGGTAGACTTCAGTCAAGCTGACGCAGTTTAGTCTGTGAGCAACCAAATTGCTCGGGGATGGGCTCATTATAAGCGGGGAAATCTAAGCTTTCCAACGGCGTATGGCAAGACTATATTCACCAAAGGGTCGTTGAAATACTAAGCTAATTAATTTGTGTTCTGTAAGGAAAGATTGATGTTAATTGAAACGTTAAAGGTATGTTTTTAGCTGCTGGGTAGACTTCATTCAACCTGACGCAGTTTAGTCTGTGATCAACCAGACTGCTCGCGGATGGGCTCATTTTAAGCGGGGAAATCTAAGCTTTCCAACGGCGTATGGCAAGACTATATTGACTCATGGGTCATTGAAATACTAAGCTAATTAATTTGTGTTCTGTAAGGAAAGATTGATGTTAATTGAAACGTTGAAGGTATGTTTTTAGCTGCTGGGTAGACTTCAGTCAACCTGACGCAGTTTAGTCTGTGATCAACCAGACTGCTCGCGGATGGGCTCATTTTAAGCGGGGAAATCTAAGCTTTTCAACGGCGTATGGCAAGACTATATTCACCAATGGCCCGTTGAAATACTAAGCTAATTAATTTGTGTTCTGTAAGGAAAGATTGATGTCAATTGAAACGTTAAAGGTATGTTTTTAGCTGCTGGGTAGACTTCATTCAACCTGACGCAGTTTAGTCTGTGATCAACCAGACTGCTCGCGGATGGGCTCATTTTAAGTGGGGAAATCTAAGCTTTCCAACGGCGTATGGAAAGACTATATTGACTCATGGGTCGTTGAAATACTAAGCTAATTAATTTGTGTTCTGTAAGGAAAGATTGATGTTAATTGAAACGTTGAAGGTATGTCTTTAGCTGCTGTGTAGACTTCAGTCAACCTGACGCAGATTTGTCTGTGAGCAACCAAATTGCTCGGGGATGGGCTCATTATAAGCGGGGAAATCTACGCTTTCCAACGGCGTATGGCAAGACTATATTCACCAAAGGGCCGTTGAAATACTAAGCTAATTAATTTGTGTTCTGTAAGGAAAGATTGATGTTAATTGAAAAGTTTAAGGTATGTTTTTAGCTGCTAGGTAGACTTCATTCAACCTGACGCAGTTTAGTCTGTGAGCAACTAAATTGCTCGCGGATGGGCTCATTTTAAGCGGGGAAATCTAAGGTTCCCAACGGCGTATGGCAAGACTATATTGAGTCATGGGTCGTTGAAATACTAAGCTAATTAATTTCTGTTCTTTATGGAAAGATTGATGTTAATTGAAACGTTGAAGGTATGTTTTTAGCTGCTGGGTAGACTTCAGTCAACCTGACGCAGTTTAGTCTGTGATCAACCAGACTGCTCGCGGATGGGCTCATTTTAAGCGGGGAAATCTAAGCTTTCCAACGGCGTATGGCAAGACTATATTCACTAAAGGGTCGTTGAAATACTAAGCTAATTAATTTGTGTTCTGTAAGGAAAGATTGATGTTAATTGAAACGTTGAAGGTATGTCTTTAGCTGCTGTGTAGACTTCAGTCAACCTGACGCAGATTTGTCTGTGAGCAACCAAATTGCTCGGAGATGGGCTCATTTTAAACGGGGAAATCTAAGCTTCCCAACGACGTATGGCATGACTATATTTGCCCATGGGTCGTCGAAATAATAAGCTGATTCATGTGTGTTCTGTTGGCTGTGGAAAGAAAATAGCACACAAGTCATACCAAGTCACCTTTATTTTTCAGTGATAAACATTAATAAATAAACAGTATGGACATTGTATAAACAGTTGTATAAAAAGTGTAAACGGTATGAACAGTGTTCTTATAAAAGATATCAATATCAATACTGATCACGTGTGTATTTTATATTTCCAGGTTATTTGTTGATGAGCCAGAGCCTGTGACTCCCACCAACCGGCCCGTTCAGCCCACTGCGTTGTCGTCCTCCACCCGGCCGAAGCCTCCTGCGCCCACCCGCCTCCAGCCGAGGCCTCCTGCTGCATCAGCCTGTGGCCCGCCCGCCCCCTGTGTCGGCAGCACCCATACCGCTGGTCCTCCCCGCACAGCCACAGGCCCCCTCCGTCCTGCTTCGTGGGCCATCCTGCAGCTGTCTCTGCAGTCATCGTGTGTCAAAACCATTCAAACTTGTATATGGTAACATTTCAAAATGACACCAGCATAAATGAGGACCTTGCAATAGGTTGTGTGTTACAGGACCCCCCTGGCATACAGCTGTATGTCTCTGTGAAGGTGGTTGTGAAGAACTGCATCCGGCTGAACAAGTACAAGTGCCGGCGAGGCAGCAACTCTCTCGAGGGGTTGCACGCCCACCTGGTTAACGCCATCCCTTCACAGCGATATGGGATCATGCCGTTCCAAGTAAGTGATTAAAACACACAAACACACACACACACACACACACACACACACACACACACACACACGCGCGCGCGCATATATACACACACACACACACACTCGCATATATACACACACATATATATATATACTTAAACATAGCTGACCCTTTTTTTCCCCCTTCTCGGGGATTATGCTCCCAGTTTTGATCTCGGACGTCTGGTCACTTATAGCATATAATAATATTCTATTACTGTTAAGCCAACTATGAATAATAAAACAGGCCAAAACATGTGTCCTTTATCATAGCTAAACGTATTACAAAAAAAACGCGTGAATTGAAAAGTTGAAGGTATGTTTTTAGCTGCTGGGTAGACTTCAGTCAACCTGACGCAGTTTAGTCTGTGATCAACCAGACTGCTCGCGGATGGGCTCATTTTAAGCGGGGAAATCTAAGCTTTCCAACGGCGTATGGCAAGACTATATTGACTCATGGGTCGTTGAAATACTAAGCTAATTAATTTGTGTTCTGTAAGGAAAGATTGATGTTAATTGAAACGTTGAACGTATGTTTTTAGCTGCTGGGTAGACTTCAGTCAACCTGACGCAGTTTAGTCTGTGATCAACCAGACTGCTCGCGGATGGGCTCATTTTAAGCGGGGAAATCTAAGCTTTCCAACGGCGTATGGCAAGACTATATTCACTAAAGGGTCGTTGAAATACTAAGCTAATTAATTTGTGTTCTGTAAGAAAAGATTGATGTTAATTGAAACGTTGAAGGTATGTCTTTAGCTGCTGTGTAGACTTCAGTCAACCTGACGCAGATTTGTCTGTGAGCAACCAAATTGCTCGGAGATGGGCTCATTTTAAACGGGGAAATCTAAGCTTTCCAACGACGTATGGCATGACTATATTTGCCCATGGGTCGTCGAAATAATAAGCTGATTCATGTGTGTTCTGTTGGCTGTGGAAAGAAAATAGCACACAAGTCATACCAAGTCACCTTTATTTTTCAGTGATAAACATTAATAAATAAACAGTATGGACATTGTATAAACAGTTGTATAAAAAGTGTAAACGGTATGAACAGTGTTCTTATAAAAGATATCAATATCAATACTGATCACGTGTGTATTTTATATTTCCAGGTTATTTGTTGATGAGCCAGAGCCTGTGACTCCCACCAACCGGCCCGTTCAGCCCACTGCGTTGTCGTCCTCCACCCGGCCGAAGCCTCCTGCGCCCACCCGCCTCCAGCCGAGGCCTCCTGCTGCATCAGCCTGTGGCCCGCCCGCCCCCTGTGTCGGCAGCACCCATACCGCTGGTCCTCCCCGCACAGCCACAGGCCCCCTCCGTCCTGCTTCGTGGGCCATCCTGCAGCTGTCTCTGCAGTCATCGTGTGTCAAAACCATTCAAACTTGTATATGGTAACATTTCAAAATGACACCAGCATAAATGAGGACCTTGCAATAGGTTGTGTGTTACAGGACCCCCCTGGCATACAGCTGTATGTCTCTGTGAAGGTGGTTGTGAAGAACTGCATCCGGCTGAACAAGTACAAGTGCCGGCAAGGCAGCAACTCTCTCGAGGGGTTGCACGCCCACCTGGTTAACGCCATCCCTTCACAGCAATATGGGATCATGCCGTTCCAAGTAAGTGATTAAAACACACACACACACACACACACACACACACACACACACAAACACACACACACACACACACACACACACACACACGCGCGCGCGCATATATACACACACACACACACACTCGCATATATACACACACATATATATATATACTTAAACATAGCTGACCCTTTTTTTCCCCCTTCTCGGGGATTATGCTCCCAGTTTTGATCTCGGACGTCTGGTCACTTATAGCATATAATAATATTCTATTACTGTTAAGCCAACTATGAATAATAAAACAGGCCAAAACATGTGTCCTTTATCATAGCTACACGTATTACAAAAAAAACGCGTGAATTGAAAAGTTGAAGGTATGTTTTTAGCTGCTGGGTAGACTTCAGTCAACCTGACGCACTTTAGTCTGTGATCAACCAGACTGCTGGCGGATGGGCTCATTTTAAGCAGGGAAATCTAAGCTTTTCAACGGCGTATGGTAAGACTATATTCACCAAAGGGCCGTTGAAATACTAAGCTAATTAATTTGTGTTCTGTAAGGAAAGATTGATGTTAATTGAAACGTTAAAGGTATGTTTTTGGCTGCTGGGTAGACTTCATTCAACCTGACGCAGTTTAGTCTGTGATCAACCAGACTGCTCGCGGATGGGCTCATTTTAAGCGGGGAAATCTAAGCTTTCCAACGGCGTATGGCAAGACTATATTGACTCATGGGTCGTTGAAATACTAAGCTAATTAATTTGTGTTCTGTAAGGAAAGATTGATGTTAATTGAAACGTTGAAGGTATGTTTTTAGCTGCTGGGTAGACTTCAGTCAACCTGACGCAGTTTAGTCTGTGAGCAACCAAATTGCTCGGGGATGGGCTCATTATAAGCGGGGAAATCTAAGCTTTCCAACGGCGTATGGCAAGACTATATTCACCAAAGGGTCGTTGAAATACTAAGCTAATTAATTTGTGTTCTGTAAGGAAAGATTGATGTTAATTGAAACGTTGAAGGTATGTTTTTAGCTGCTGGGTAGACTTCAGTCAACCTGACGCAGTTTAGTCTGTGATCAACCAGACTGCTCGCGGATGGGCTCATTTTAAGCGGGGAAATCTAAGCTTTCCAACGGCGTATGGCAAGACTATATTGACTCATGGGTCGTTGAAATACTAAGATAATTAATTTGTGTTCTGTAAGGAAAGATTGATGTTAATTGAAACGTTGAAGGTATTTTTTTAGCTGCTGGGTAGACTTCACTCAACCTGACACAGTTTTGTCTGTGATCAACCAGACTGCTGGCGGATGGGCTCATTTTAAGCAGGGAAATCTAAGCTTTTCAACGGCGTATGGCAAGACTATATTGACTCATTGGTCGTTGAAATACTAAGCTAATTAATTTGTGATCTGTAAGGAAAGATTGATGTTAATTGAAACGTTGAAGGTATGTTTTTAGCTGCTGGGTAGACTTCAGTCAACCTGACACAGTTTTGTCTCTGAGCAACCAAATTGCTTGGGGATGGGCTCATTTTAAGCGGGGAAATCTAAGCTTTCCAACGGCATATGGCAAGACTATATTGACTCATGGGTCGTTGAAATACTAAGATAATTAATTTGTGTTCTGTAAGGAAAGATTGATGTTAATTGAAACGTTGAAGGTATGTTTTTAGCTGCTGGGTAGACTTCACTCAACCTGACACAGTTTTGTCTGTGATCAACCAGACTGCTGGCGGATGGGCTCATTTTAAGCAGGGAAATCTAAGCTTTTCAACGGCGTATGGTAAGACTATATTCACCAAAGGGCCGTTGAAATACTAAGCTAATTAATTTGTGTTCTGTAAGGAAAGATTGATGTTAATTGAAACGTTAAAGGTATGTTTTTGGCTGCTGGGTAGACTTCATTCAACCTGACGCAGTTTAGTCTGTGATCAACCAGACTGCTCGCGGATGGGCTCATTTTAAGCGGGGAAATCTAAGCTTTCCAACGGCGTATGGCAAGACTATATTGACTCATGGGTCGTTGAAATACTAAGCTAATTAATTTGTGTTCTGTAAGGAAAGATTGATGTTAATTGAAACGTTGAAGGTATGTTTTTAGCTGCTGGGTAGACTTCAGTCAACCTGACGCAGTTTAGTCTGTGAGCAACCAAATTGCTCGGGGATGGGCTCATTATAAGCGGGGAAATCTAAGCTTTCCAACGGCGTATGGCAAGACTATATTCACCAAAGGGTCGTTGAAATACTAAGCTAATTAATTTGTGTTCTGTAAGGAAAGATTGATGTTAATTGAAACGTTGAAGGTATGTTTTTAGCTGCTGGGTAGACTTCAGTCAACCTGACGCAGTTTAGTCTGTGATCAACCAGACTGCTCGCGGATGGGCTCATTTTAAGCGGGGAAATCTAAGCTTTCCAACGGCGTATGGCAAGACTATATTGACTCATGGGTCGTTGAAATACTAAGATAATTAATTTGTGTTCTGTAAGGAAAGATTGATGTTAATTGAAACGTTGAAGGTATGTTTTTAGCTGCTGGGTAGACTTCACTCAACCTGACACAGTTTTGTCTGTGATCAACCAGACTGCTGGCGGATGGGCTCATTTTAAGCAGGGAAATCTAAGCTTTTCAACGGCGTATGGTAAGACTATATTCACCAAAGGGCCGTTGAAATACTAAGCTAATTAATTTGTGTTCTGTAAGGAAAGATTGATGTTAATTGAAACGTTAAAGGTATGTTTTTGGCTGCTGGGTAGACTTCATTCAACCTGACGCAGTTTAGTCTGTGATCAACCAGACTGCTCGCGGATGGGCTCATTTTAAGCGGGGAAATCTAAGCTTTCCAACGGCGTATGGCAAGACTATATTGACTCATGGGTCGTTGAAATACTAAGCTAATTAATTTGTGTTCTGTAAGGAAAGATTGATGTTAATTGAAACGTTGAAGGTATGTTTTTAGCTGCTGGGTAGACTTCAGTCAACCTGACGCAGTTTAGTCTGTGAGCAACCAAATTGCTCGGGGATGGGCTCATTATAAGCGGGGAAATCTAAGCTTTCCAACGGCGTATGGCAAGACTATATTCACCAAAGGGTCGTTGAAATACTAAGCTAATTAATTTGTGTTCTGTAAGGAAAGATTGATGTTAATTGAAACGTTGAAGGTATGTTTTTAGCTGCTGGGTAGACTTCAGTCAACCTGACGCAGTTTAGTCTGTGATCAACCAGACTGCTCGCGGATGGGCTCATTTTAAGCGGGGAAATCTAAGCTTTCCAACGGCGTATGGCAAGACTATATTGACTCATGGGTCGTTGAAATACTAAGATAATTAATTTGTGTTCTGTAAGGAAAGATTGATGTTAATTGAAACGTTGAAGGTATGTTTTTAGCTGCTGGGTAGACTTCACTCAACCTGACACAGTTTTGTCTGTGATCAACCAGACTGCTGGCGGATGGGCTCATTTTAAGCAGGGAAATCTAAGCTTTTCAACGGCGTATGGTAAGACTATATTCACCAAAGGGCCGTTGAAATACTAAGCTAATTAATTTGTGTTCTGTAAGGAAAGATTGATGTTAATTGAAACGTTAAAGGTATGTTTTTGGCTACTGGGTAGACTTCATTCAACCTGACGCAGTTTAGTCTGTGATCAACCAGACTGCTCGCGGATGGGCTCATTTTAAGCGGGGAAATCTAAGCTTTCCAACGGCGTATGGCAAGACTATATTGACTCATGGGTCGTTGAAATACTAAGCTAATTAATTTGTGTTCTGTAAGGAAAGATTGATGTTAATTGAAACGTTGAAGGTATGTTTTTAGCTGCTGGGTAGACTTCAGTCAACCTGACGCAGTTTAGTCTCTGAGCAACCAAATTGCTCGGGGATGGGCTCATTATAAGCGGGGAAATCTAAGCTTTCCAACGGCGTATGGCAAGACTATATTCACCAAAGGGTCGTTGAAATACTAAGCTAATTAATTTGTGTTCTGTAAGGAAAGATTGATGTTAATTGAAACGTTGAAGGTATGTTTTTAGCTGCTGGGTAGACTTCAGTCAACCTGACGCAGTTTAGTCTGTGATCAACCAGACTGCTCGCGGATGGGCTCATTTTAAGCGGGGAAATCTAAGCTTTCCAACGGCGTATGGCAAGACTATATTCACCAAAGGGTCGTTGAAATACTAAGCTAATTAATTTGTGTTCTGTAAGGAAAGATTGATGTTAATTGAAACGTTGAAGGTATGTTTTTAGCTGCTGGGTAGACTTCAGTCAACCTGACGCAGTTTAGTCTGTGATCAACCAGACTGCTCGCGGATGGACTCATTTTAAGCGGGGAAATCTAAGCTTTCCAACGGCGTATGGCAAGACTATATCGACTCATGGGTCGTTGAAATACTAAGCTAATTAATTTGTGTTCTGTAAGGAAAGATTGATGTTAATTGAAACGTTGAAGGTATGTTTTTAGCTGCTGGGTAGACTTCAGTCAACCTGACCCAGTTTAGTCTGTGATCAACCAGACTGCTCGCGGATGGGCTCATTTTAAGCGGGGAAATCTAAGCTTTCCAACGGCGTATGGCAAGACTATATTGACTCATGGGTCGTTTAAATACTAAGCTAATTAATTTGTGTTCTGTAAGGAAAGATTGATGTAAATTGAAACGTTGAAGGTATGTCTTTAGCTGCTGTGTAGACTTCAGTCAACCTGACGCAGATTTGTCTGTGAGCAACCAAATTGCTCGGGGATGGGCTCATTATAAGCGGGGAAATCTAAGCTTTCCAACGGCGTATGGCAAGACTATATTCACCAAAGGGCCGTTGAAATACTAAGCTAATTAATTTGTGTTCTGTAAGGAAAGATTGATGTTAATTGAAACGTTAAAGGTATGTTTTTAGCTGCTGGGTAGACTTCATTCAACCTGACGCAGTTTAGTCTGTGATCAACCAGACTGCTCGCGGATGGGCTCATTTTAAGCGGGGAAATCTAAGCTTTCCAACGGCGTATGGCAAGACTATATTGACTCATGAGTCGTTGAAATACTAAGCTAATTAATTAGTGTTCTGTAAGGAAAGATTTATGTTAATTGAAACGTTGAAGGTATGTTTTTAGCTGCTGGGTAGACTTCACTCAACCTGACACAGTTTTGTCTGTGAGCAACCAAATTGCTCGCGGATGGGCTCATTTTAAGCGGGGAAATCTAAGCTTTCCAACGGCGTATGGCAAGACTATATTGACTCATGGGTCGTTGAAATACTAAGCTAATTAATTAGTGTTCTGTAAGGAAAGATTGATGTTAATTGAAACGTTGAAGGTATGTTTTTAGCTGCTGGGTAGACTTCAGTCAACCTGACGCAGTTTAGTCTGTGATCAACCAGACTGCTGGCGGATGGGCTCATTTTAAGCAGGGAAATCTAAGCTTTTCAACGGCGTATGGTAAGACTATATTCACCAAAGGGCCGTTGAAATACTAAGCTAATTAATTTGTGTTCTGTAAGGAAAGATTGATGTTAATTGAAACGTTGAAGGTATGTTTTTAGCTGCTGGGTAGACTTCAGTCAACCTGACGCAGTTTAGTCTGTGATCAACCAGACTGCTCGGGGATGGGCTCATTTTAAGCGGGGAAATCTAAGCTTTCCAACGGCGTATGGCAAGACTATATTGACTCATGGGTCGTTTAAATACTAAGCTAATTAATTTGTGTTCTGTAAGGAAAGATTGATGTTAATTGAAACGTTGAAGGTATGTCTTTAGCTGCTGTGTAGACTTCAGTCAACCTGACGCAGATTTGTCTGTGAGCAACCAAATTGCTCGGGGATGGGCTCATTATAAGCGGGGAAATCTAAGCTTTCCAACGGCGTATGGCAAGACTATATTCACCAAAGGGCCGTTGAAATACAAAGCTAATTAATTTGTGTTCTGTAAGGAAAGATTGATGTTAATTGAAACGTTAAAGGTATGTTTTTAGCTGCTGGGTAGACTTCATTCAACCTGAGGCAGTTTAGTCTGTGATCAACCAGACTGCTCGCGGATGGGCTCATTTTAAGCGGGGAAATCTAAGCTTTCCAACGGCGTATGGCAAGACTATATTGACTCATGGGTCGTTGAAATACTAAGCTAATTAATTAGTGTTCTGTAAGGAAAGATTGATGTTAATTGAAACGTTGAAGGTATGTTTTTAGCTGCTGGGTAGACTTCACTCAACCTGACACAGTTTTCTCTGTGAGCAACCAATTTGCTCGGGGATGGGCTCATTATAAGCGGGGAAATCTAAGCTTTCCAACGGCGTATGGCAAGACTATATTCACCAAAGGGTCGTTGAAATACTAAGCTAATTAATTTGTGTTCTGTAAGGAAAGATTGATGTTAATTGAAACGTTGAAGTTATGTTTTTAGCTGCTGGGTAGACTTCAGTCAACCTGACGCAGTTTAGTCTGTGATCAACCAGACTGCTCGCGGATGGGCTCATTTTAAGCGGGGAAATCTAAGCTTTCCAACGGCGTATGGCAAGACTATATTCACTAAAGGGTCGTTGAAATACTAAGCTAATTCATTTGTGTTCTGTAAGGAAAGATTGATGTTAATTGAAACGTTGAAGGTATGTCTTTAGCTGCTGTGTAGACTTCAGTCAACCTGACGCAGATTTGTCTGTGAGCAACCAAATTGCTCGGAGATTGGCTCATTTTAAACGGGGAAATCTAAGCTTTCCAACGACGTATGGCATGACTATATTTGCCCATGGGTCGTCGAAATAATAAGCTGATTCATGTGTGTTCTGTTGGCTGTGGAAAGAAAATAGCACACAAGTCATACCAAGTCACCTTTATTTTTCAGTGATAAACATTAATAAATAAACAGTATGGACATTGTATAAACAGTTGTATAAAAAGTGTAAACGGTATAAACA
This sequence comes from Urophycis tenuis, assembly GCA_036785325.1. Taxonomy (NCBI): domain Eukaryota; kingdom Metazoa; phylum Chordata; class Actinopteri; order Gadiformes; family Phycidae; genus Urophycis; species Urophycis tenuis. The sequence goes on along the minus strand of JAXIVH010000093.1, from coordinate 700 downwards.
GTGTTCTTATAAAAGATATCAATATCAATACTGATCACGTGTGTATTTTATATTTCCAGGTTATTTGTTGATGAGCCAGAGCCTGTGACTCCCACCAACCGGCCCGTTCAGCCCACTGCGTTGTCGTCCTCCACCCGGCCGAAGCCTCCTGCGCCCACCCGCCTCCAGCCGAGGCCTCCTGCTGCGTCAGCCTGTGGCCCGCCCGCCCCCTGTGTCGGCAGCACCCATACCACTGGTCCTCCCCGCACAGCCACAGGCCCCCTCCGTCCTGCTTCGTGGGCCATCCTGCAGCTGTCTCTGCAGTCATCGTGTGTCAAAACCATTCAAACTTGTATATGGTAACATTTCAAAATGACACCAGCATAAATGAGGACCTTGCAATAGGTTGTGTGTTACATGACCCCCCTGGCATACAGCTGTATGTCTCTGTGAAGGTGGTTGTGAAGAACTGCATCCGGCTGAACAAGTACAAGTGCCGGTGAGGCAGCAACTCTCTCGAGGGGTTGCACGCCCACCTGGTTAACGCCATCCCTTCACAGCGATGTGGGATCATGCCGTTCCAAGTAAGTGATTAAAACACACACACACACACACACACACACACGCGCGCATATATACACACACACACACACACTTATATATACACACACATATATATATATACTTAAACATAGCTGACCCTTTTTTTCCCCCTTCTCGG
>JAXIVH010000929.1:7500-36818 GCA_036785325.1 Urophycis tenuis | reverse complement strand
ATTCTCTGCTTTTAGTTTAATTTTAGGACCATTCTCTGCTCTTTTAGTCAGTGACGCCATCACAACACACACACGCACGCACACAAACGGACACACACACACACATACACACACACAAACGCACACACACACACACACACACACACACACACACACACACACACACACACACACACACACACACACACACACACACACACACACACACACTTTTGTTTGTTTGTTTTTGAGGCCAAATTGGTTTTGTACTGGTGAGGACAAAACTTCTGGTTTATTTATAGTTGAACTGAAAAAGTGTTCACTGAGCAATTACTCGTCAAAAAAAGTAGTAGTAAAGGACTTTTCCCATGTTGCTGTAGCTTAGCTTGCAGCATTGCTCTGGGGGGGAATGTTTTCATGTAGAGTCACTGGTTGCTTAGCTCGCCACATTTTCACAGCAGATTACCCAACAATGGTCCATTGTTGCTGAACTGCACATTTGGAGAACAATAAAAGCTATGTGTCCAATTTGGCATCTCGACATGCATTTTTCATATTTGCCATTCTGTTCCCCATGTCATTTCTATATTTTCCATTCTATTCTATATGTATTTTCTATATTTAGGCTCTACCTATATGTGCTTTATATATTTGACATTCAATTCTATATGTATTTTCCATATTTTCCATTTTATATGTGTTTTCTACATTTGGCACTGTATTCTATGTGTATTTTCTATACTCAACATTGTATCCTGCTATGTGCACATCTCACACCACATGACAAATCTCTTCAAATCGCTTCAATATATTTGGGTGGGTGTGGGTGACGTGACGGAGAAGTGGTGATCCAGGCTACAGTGACGCACACAGAGAGCCCGGAGACACAGGGAGTCGTCTGAAAAGATGAATCATGTCCCGTGTTCCCCACAACACGGGAACTGATGTGACACCGGAACACTCCTGATGTTGCTATAAGCAGAGTCTCATAAACACATCAGTGGGTGCCGGTGTCCGTATTGATCTTGTTCTGGCCACTTCCTACAGCTTTGTACAAACGCAGGGGAGACTGTGCTCCTGTGTGTCAAATACAAGCCACTGTCTCCGTTTTTATCCCTGCGCACGCACGCACACGCGCACGCACACACGCGCGCGCACACAGCAATGTAAGTGCAGATGACTAGCCAGTTTGTGTAAATAATTTTATAGGGCATTGATGGAAATTTTAACTAACATAACAATAATAAATGTAATAGTCTGTAAAAGTATCTTATGGTGTCTTTTATGTCCTGGAATTTGCACCTCGCGGTTCATTTTTCAATAGTCGAGTAAAGAGTTAATGTTTTATTATACCAAAATCATTTATTTTCGCAGAGAAAATGTACTTAATTGGTTACTTATTATGACAATAGGGAATTAAAGAGCAACGTGCGGGTTCATGTTTTGAATTTATTTACATTGTGCACTCACAGAGGGAAGATCAATGATTTCTTTAGTTTAATACTGCCGGCAAGTGCCGGCAGTATTAAACCCCCCGATGGCTAACTAATGTAGTTGAATGGGACGAGGCGCGCATCACGTGGTTACAAAGCCCTCGTAGCCCAGTGGTAACAGAGCCACTAGAGCACGGTCTGTGTCGCAGCAGGGCTGCCGATGACACCTGGCAGCCTTCACTTTGCTCATCAGGTAGCCTTACACATTACAGCTGGAACATGTTGAACTATAAACCGGGACGTATCGCAGCTGAAACATACTAAATGATGATAGCTATCCAGGCACACCCCATAACAATCAGTGTGGGAGGTGAGGGCAGTGTCTGGGGACCCGAGCTCCTCTCCACTGGCCCATACTGAGCAGAGAGCTGGAGGAGCCATTTATTCACCCTGTCGTCAGGGGCAGCGCGCGGAACACCTGGGAGGACGCGCCGACCCGAGTCATTAGACGAGGAGTTATCTGAGGAGCCATCTGAGGGGTTTCACTCTGAGTTCAAGTGAAGCATCTGACTCCATCACCCTCCTGTTTTGTAGTCAAAACATTAGTCGCTGAGCCATATTTTCCAGCGCTGCCAACAAGTTAATCGCCTGCCGAAGCCACCTGAGGTCCTCGTTCACCGTGAGCCACATCTGCTCCTCAGGAAACCAGAAGAGCACACCTCCATCAAAATGTAGACGGTAAGAGGCAGAAGACGATCTATTATATAAAATGGTTATTTCATTTAGGAGTTATGTTTTAGCTTCTCATTTTCCGGGGCATTTTCCATAGCCTTTCTGTGGCTCAAGGAGGTTCATGTTTCACTGTATGAAACGTCAGTAGCAGCTACCCGAATCCCCATTGAATGAGAAACATGATAGACACTTCTTTAATCAATTTGAATGATGACTTCAGCGAGGCGTATCGCGACCCCGTGACGAACAAGCAGTCAATGTCAAGCGGTAACATCATCAGTGACAGCCGGGCCTGTGAACACCAGCTAATGCTATCGGTTGAAATTAGCATGAACACTTGCTACTACGGGCAAAACAAGACTACAATGAAAGCTTACACACCTGTTCAGCGATGTGAAGTAACCAAGTTAACTAATTTAGCGACAGATGTTTAATCAGAATCTTCCCTTACATCACATTCAAGTATCTCCTCCTCCGAAAACAAAGCATCGCAAGCTGGCTCGTAACCTTTGACAGGCACCTGTGCAAATGTAAGTGAGTGACGCGTGGGGAACCCTTGTCTACCTCTCGTAACTCTGTTCACCACGTGGCAATGTGTGGATGTGACAGAGGCAGCCAATCCCTGCAAATGGCAGGCAGAGTTGGGGCCATCCACTCTTGGGGGTGCATGGCTACCCCAGACTCCCAGAATGCCTGTGATGGTTTGGGCTTCAGTGCATCAGCGGAAGCACCTGTTTCCAACATCGGCGCCTGGACACCGTCATGCAGACGCGGAGGAGACACCAGGCAGGAGGAATGAGAGAGCCCAAGCAGATGCGAGGAGGACACATCCTCACAGGGCACAGGTCAGACATAGCATGATGATGGAAAAATAGGATATTGATAATGCAATTCATATGTCTTAGCTATGCCTTAGCTCCCATAACACCCAATTTTAAAACTGATACTTTCGACCTCCCATAGATGCCACATATGGCACATACTCTCTGGAGGAAGACGGAGTTAACAAGGTTTGAACCATTAACTTGTCCAGGTCACTTGTCCAGGTCACTTGTCCATACACTATTTATAAGCTGTGCTTTTAACATGATGTAATGCTGTACTGGGACTGTGCTGGACTGCAGCTTCCACCCCAAACGGAGGCCCAGATGTGATGGAGGACATCCATGACCTCCTGCACTCCCCTCCTGCTCACACCCACCCCGGGAGGGAGAAGCCTGCGGCAAGGAGTGGCTGGAACCGGACACAATATAATTGTACAGTATGTACAGAGAGAGATAATGTGGCTTGTATGGTTTCTGATGGTCAACACACCATATGAATCAAAACCCACGACAGAGGGTCTTCGTGTGGTGTAGAGAAGCTTCCGGCTGCATCCCATTTCTTCAAAGTGTTTCAGAGTAATGATGTTTACATCCTTTATGTAGGATGTTTGGATATTTCCCTCAAAGCATCGGACCAACTTCCTGGAGACCTTCCACTCATTAATCGTCAGCTTTGCACCAAAAGCACGGTGGGTTCATTTACCGAGGCATGTGAACGTCAGCCAACAAATATGAAACTGCCGAAACAAGAAAAGTATTGATTTCATGGGTAATTAGAATACAAAAACAACCGACCCTATAAACAGGGAAATAACAAACGCAGTAGCTGCCTCGACACTGTTCACATGACACGAGACCAAATACGACATCTAAAGCCGTTTCCACCTTCGGCCTCATTTACATCCATACAGGCACTTGGTGCATTACTACTACTACTACTACTACTAGTCCTTACCTTCAGGCCCCTACTGAACGCCACGCCTTACACCGCCCACCACAGCAGAGCACGGCAACCGCCAAGGAGTGGGACTGCTCCTGGTGCCGCACACAACCCCGGAGACGCCATTTTACCCTCAGTCAGGTCCCCGTAAGATCGACCGAGGACCGTTCATGTTGAGTGGTGGAAAACCCACAACACAGTGCAAATCCAAACGCCCTTTAAAGCGCGGTTCAACGAGGGGGCATCACGCGGCACAAGGATCGGATCCCGCCTCGTTTTGCGAGGACAACAGCAGAGCGCGGGCAAAAACATCTGCCGGGGATTAAAACCCCCCGCCTCTGCAGCTCACTCCGTTGGCTCCCTGCTAGCTGCGTGCGCACGTTACCTCCTTGACGCTGCCATTTTTGGGGGGCGCTACCCTTGATCTGCCCTCTGAGGTACGCACCAACGGTATCTACCCAATGGACTGCCTGCCTGGCGGCTTGATAGCGGTATGGCCCGCATCCGTCAATTTTGCCATTTTTATGAAGTCATTTGCTTGTACGCAAGGCAGCTATTTACAATTGGGAAGCTGAATGTGAATGACCCCCCCCCCCCCTCCAGGCGGTGCCCAAATTACCGCCACACCAATCCCGGTCAAAATGAGAGTAAGATCCACCCCACTACTGTAACATTACGCCTGATGTGACGTAAATGTGATATGCTGTCATCACAGTAAGTATAAAGTAAAGTAATACAGCAAACAAGTGGTTGTTCCTTACCTGCCCCACAGGAAGCGCTGCACTCTGTCCACGATCCGAATTTCCAGAAGAAGTCGGACATGACGGTGGTGTTGTCAGCAGAGAAGTCCTGTCTGATGGTGTACTCGTAGCGCACTCCCGGGTTGGTCTCCTGGAACAGCAGCTGAAGGACAGAACAGGAGGTCAATAACAGGGCGAGACGGCTGCTATGCTGTCGCTGAAGATGGCTTCTCTTCTCTATCGAGGCCATTTTTCATGAAAACAGCACTTCAAAATGAAACAATCGCAGGACAGCCTTCATCAGTAGTGAGACTCATAGGCCAAGTCTACGGGACCTTCTCAGGATTGATAGCGGCACAAAACAAAATTATGACTAAAAAATGATTGCTCAAATTGGCTGAGCCAGACGCATGTGTCAGGATGGCTGGTTCCCCTCATGCAATACTAAAGTCATGCTTCAATCTCTCACGGGTGACAGCCATGACCAGCTTGTTGTAACAACGGCAGGAAGGCCACCTACATAAATGTATTGCACAACCATATTCAGATTTGTTGCACTATGAGGGGAACATTCGCGTTGTAAAGTAATGATGATGTAACATGGGACTGCGTTTTGTTTGTGTTCATCTTTGTCTTTTCACACTCGGGAGGCGAGGCCGTTCTTCCCCTGCCCCCTTTTTAAAGCATTAAAAAAATTCATGTGTGATCTGTGTGTGTCATAAATGTGTCGGGTCATGGAATCCAAGAACACAAGTCGTGGATACAACATTCGCGCAATTTAACAAAGAAGTGATTTTTTTCAAGATGAGTGATTTTCGTTTTTTTTGCAGAATCTATTAGTTGAGATCACAAAGAAGCATCTCCGTGTTTCAGATAACATTATCATTATCTAAATGAGATGCAAATGACCACCATTGTACTCCCCAGCCAGGAGAGAGAGGTGACAACTGCAAATCTTTAGGAGGCTTTTTCTCAGCTTTAGCTTTTGTGATGTGCTTACTTTCAAATGGATTTCCATGTGTTACACATCATTGAAAAGCTTAGAAACTACACTTTCAGAATCCATGATTAACTCAAAATGCCCCAGGGACGACTTGTGTCCCTAGTTTCCATGTCCTGACACAAATGTTCTCTCCGGTAGCTATTCAGTGCTGGCTTTTTGAATTAATATCTGGTCAGTATTCATATCATTTCACCATCAGATCACGGACTGCTCATGTTATAAAGTTGGATAAAACGACCAGCATGGCGATGAGTTGGGGAGGATTTGGGCAACACCATGTCTGTCTAACGGGTCAACATACGTTTGAGAGGAGGTACAGCCAGCGGAGTAACAGCCGGTGTTATGTTTTAACACTACTACTACCAGCAGTGATGTCACATTTCGCACAATATAATTCAAGTTTCCTCCGCCGACAGCCGGAGCAAATAGCAAATTATGATTACCATGACGGCGTAATCAGCGTAATCGGCGTGGCGGGAAATTCATTACACGTTCCTGACATGGGTTACACTGACGTCAGTGAGCAGAGGGAACAATATATAGATATGGTTTACAATATCATGATTACTATTTATGATTGCCCCATTTTCAATTCACCATTTCACATAATGCAAGTTACCGTTTCGTTTCGATTCATATTTCATCATAACCTAATGCAATTGGCTGGTCAGGTTATGAGCCTGTATCTATGCGACAAACTCTTCTCTGTTCTGGCACCACAGTGGTGGAACGAGCTCCCTGCCAATGTCAGCCTCACTTGTTCAGAGTTCAACAAGACTCATGACTCACTTCTTCAGAGTTCACTTGAACCCTGCATAATATCCATCCTCCTACTGTGGTGTGACTTTAACCCTTGACGGCTGCGAACAACTGCTCTACTTCACCATGCCATCTTTTGCCTCCACCACCCTGCTCTAACTCCATCATCCTCCATAACATCAGCAGAGTGTTCTAGTTGTCATGACAGCGATCGTTATGTATTATATGGTATTGCTTCTTACAAATTCATGAATGTCATCATCAGCTCAGGGTTTTAGGGGCATTATATATTGCCAGCAGCATGAACCTGTCCCCTTGGCCAAGTCAAGTTGGATTTGTACAGCCCTTAATCAGAGTTACAGTCTCAATGGGCTTTAGAGGGTTTATATTCATGGCAGTCCTCGAACCCTAGCCACCTAAAATAAACAAATAAACCTCCCTAAACTGACAAGGAAGAAACCTTGAGAAAAGACGCAGAGTGGGGGATCCCTCTCATCAGGGATGCCATTATTGACATACACTGTAGACATAGTAGTAATAGTAGTAGTAGTAGTAGTAGTAGTAATAGTAGTAGTAGTAGTAGTAGTAGTAGTAGTAGTAATAGTAGTAGTAGTAGTAGTAGTAGTAATAGTAGTAATAGTAGTAGTAATAGTAGTAGTAGTAGTAGTAGTAGTAGTAGTAGTAGTAGTAGTAGTAATAGTAGTAGTAGTAGTAGTAGTAATAGTAGTAATAGTAGTAGTAGTAGTAGTAGTAGTAGTAGTAGTAGTATCACAAGCAAAGCAAAAATAATATCTTACTTTTAAAATCAGTCCTGTCCATGGAGACAGGGTGCTATCGCTGAGACCATGCCCAGGCATCTGGAACTCGTGAACAAAGGATTCGTCACGCAGCTCAATAAAAGACTAGATTTAGGACTTTGCTCATATCATCAGAAATCAGAAATAGCCTTCTGAATGGACGAGACATGTGCAGCACATGCCTCCCACATGTGTGCAGGAAATCAGGGGAAAATACCTGACCTAATCAGAACGACGTGCAGCGAGCACCCTACGTCCAGAGGGCTTTTGAAGTGAAACTCAAGAATATACTTTGACGATGAACGAGCTCCCAAATGACCAGAGCATTCCTCCCTTTACAGACCAAACCACAATGGACCCTTTTCACACTGGCATCATCGTAGGATAGCAGTAATTACGGGTCAGCTCATTATTTGAACCAGGGCGCATCCAGTAGACTAAATTAGTCAAGATAAGTCTACTACCCGTGCCCTGGTACATAAAAGGAGCAGACCCATAATTATGGTTATGAGTGACAACTGTCTTTGTCCTGTAATCACGCGTCTAAGAAAAGGGGCGACCAACAAAGGGATCCATGGAAGCGGTTTTCAAAGGACCTCAAACCCCTCAGTGACTTCAACCGCCTCCCCCCCCCCCTCCTCCACCCATCCTCCCACCCCCCCACCCCCCCCACCGACCCGCCTCCCACTCAATGACCACGACCTGCGAACCCTCCCCCCCCCCCCCCCCCCCCCCCTCCTCCACCCATCCTCCCACCCCCCCACCCCCCCCACCGACCCGCCTCCCACTCAATGACCACGACCCGCGAACCCTCCCCCCCCCCCCCCCCCCCGGGGGTCCCACCTGGATCCACAGCGGCTCCATGGTGGGTCCGGGGGAGGTCAGGTTCTCCAGGTGACCGGTTCGCTCGTACGTGAACACGGTGCCGGCGGCCTTGTACTCCCCGTTCCACTGGATGGTCCAGCCCCCGTTCAGGAAGTAGGTGTCGGGTTTGTCGCTCCGCAGGGCCAAGAAGTTCCCCGCCGCCGCCACCTCCTCCACGCGGATGTCCCGCGCTCCCTCGGGGATCAGCCCGATGTCTACGTATCCTGCCGGGGTTCCACAGAGGGAGAGGACAAGTCGGTATTGCGTCAGGCAAAGGTACCCCCCTTCCTTACATAATGTTATAAACACCAAACCATTTACGGGGTTTGACTAAGTCTATGACTGTGCTCTTTCTATATCCAACCCAAGACATGTCGACAAGCGATGTGAAATAAGTCCTTTTTGTTTATAATTAAATACACCGTGTGAGTATCTTCAAAGCGGCCTGAATTCTCGTCGTCCGACGTTTTCACAAAACCTGTTTTTCATTCAGACTAAATCAAAGTAAATCAAATCCGTCCGAGAATAAAACCCGAAACCCCCAAACATGGCGGCGGCGCGTCCACACAGTCAACAGACATCGCTCGTGACATCAAGAGTCTCCAGCGTCGTGTTCCGATATCCATACTTCCTGTACTTACTGTACATAGTTTGGGTACGTAGGATGTTCCGATTACGATCGCGGTGAAAAAAAGTGTACTGAAAGGACCTGGATGGTGCCCTCAAAACGGTCAGTACGCTCGGTGTGCAACGGTGTACACTTTTCTTACTCAACGGCAGCCATCTTAGCTACGTAGCGGAAGAGGCGGAGCCAGGCTGAGCTGTGCTCAGTTTGAAAAATGGCTAGACGTCAGTGGGTGTAATGGACTCACGTGTGTTTGGCGGGTGACGCGGCCGCAGCAGCTGATAGTAACTTCCGTTAAGTGCACCACAGAGTATTGGATTTGGAACGACACTAACATCTGAAAATCTGCGCTCTTAGCGAGTGGGGTTAGCGTACTATGTTTAAGTGTACTCATGGAAGTATGGATATCAGAACACGGGCCTGCAGGTGTGCGGGGAGGGGGGACCAGAGACGCGTGTGTGTGCTGGACGTACCCTGGCCGTCGCTCCTCTCAAAGGTCTTGGACACCGTCTTGCAGGTGGAGCCGTCCCCCTGGCACACGCCGCAGCGGTCTTCCAGGGCGTTGGAGTCGATGACAAAGTCGCAGCCCAGGCTCTGGAACACACGGGCAGCCACCGTCAAAACAGAGCCAGACGTTGGGACACACACGTGACACGGTAGTTTGTCACGCGCGTCATCGAGCTGACAGGCCCCGCGTAGACGTGCCGTTACCGCATTCCCCAAACTGTGGTGTGAGGAGTTCTTTGTGGTGGTGGTGGTGGGGGGAGGGGAGGGGGGGGGGGGGGGGGGGGGAGGGGGGGAACGCCATATGACATTTCTAATGCATCTGAAAGATCACACACACAGAGGCGAGGGTATTTTCGGAGATGTCGAGGCAAGCTGAAAAAAAAGGCAGAGCAACTCAAATGAGCTCCCATGATATCGGTATGAAAACAAACGCCACGTTTAATTCTCATCTTAGGTGAGATCTGACCTACGATGAACAAATTCATATTTCCAAAAATGTTATATATCTTAGAAATGTCTTATGACAGGAATGACCACTTCAGTATTATGAATATAAAGCAAAAAGCAAAAAACCATTTGTATCAACCGTGTCTTACTAAACAATGGCTGCAACACCTGCTGACATTTTGACTCTAGATAACTGGCAGAGACATGCTGGCGATACGATCCCACTGGTTCAAGATCGAGCTCATTTTCATCCAAAATGTCAAACACTGTGGGGTTAGACATTAAAGGAACCAACTTAACATTTGCTTTCCTGGAAGAAAGAGCCAAGTTAGTCAATAGCTTATCCAGGATCCAGCAGTCCTCATATGTTACGGCAGAAGGTCTCGTTGGAGCATGCACAGACCCTGGGAATCAAATGGAGTCTCTCTTTTGTGTCCAATTTCATTGTGGATGTACTCCACTGAAGAGACGTCTACCATTGGTAGACCGAGCTTTCAGAATGGGATTTCAATGAGTGTACTTCACCCAAGGCCATTGAATTCATTTGAAACTGCGGCAGACATCTCGCAACTGTTTGCAAGTGCTGGCCAAGTCTGCGTTCACACTTAAAAAGCCAACAATTATGTGAATAATGAATACGTTAAGATCCGCACTTACAGCGACGCGGTCGCTTTAAACAAATACCAAGCGAAACAAAAGCAAACAACCGCCTGCCGTCGGGCTCGAGATTCATGATTCGTGAAGTCTGAACATCAAGACAGCTCACGATGCCAGCGCTGAGACCGTTAGATCGGCCACAAACAGACTCGGCTTTCACAGAGGCGTCCTCATAGGAAAAACAAGGGTGTCACTCAAAAACTAATCATGGGCCTGCTACTTTCATGTAATGGGCCATGTGTTGGAAGGCTTATCTTCCGATAGTGCGGTTTACTACCTGCGCCCTGATGCACAGAAGTAGGAGGGCTTAGGGCTTTCCTCTGGGTTTCATCCTCACTTCACCATAAATAACAGTGAATAGCAGAATGCAACATAAATCCCCCAAAATACTTTTTGCAATTGATTTTAGATTTTTATAGTGTTTGATAAATCATTATGCATGAGTTCAGACAGAGGTTGTATAAAAAAAAAACATGTTGCATAAGTGAAATTCATTATTTTCATTATACATATATAATCAATTAATCATTAATCATCAAAAATGTACATATGAATGATATTTAGAAACATCAAAATGGATGGACATGATTTATCAAAGTCTAAAATGAACATAATACCAATACATCTCACTGACTTTTCTGCTTCTTCTATCTCTGACCATCTCAATAAAAATCAACAAATAACTACTACTTAGCTGAATCTGTACCCAAGCACAGAGGTGAAAGCACTGTTTAACCTGTGTAACCTTGAGCCATCTCGAACCAGGACATTGTTCTTATCCGCAGGGTTCCACTTCCTGTCGATGCCCCGGCGAGGCCTCTCGTTCTCGACCTGTACAAGCGTTCCTACACAAGCACTAATGTGTTTCTCCCACGGTGACATCTCTGTGAAAAGAGTCTACCGCCACGCAAACAGAAAGGACAACGAAAGAAAACAAGAGTGAAGGAAACACGCTCAGGCACAGGAAGTTCTACGTGTGTGTGTGTGTGTGTGTGTGTGGGGTGGGGGGGGCCAGGCCGGGCCGCTACCTTGCAGACCCCGTTGATGCATATGTCTCGACTCGTGTTGGTTTCCGAACAGCGGGTTCCATCGGCGACGGCGTCCAGCATTTTCTCGGAGAAATGCTCGTTCACTGGGCGGCAGTGCAGCTCACAGGCATTGTCTGAAACACAATGCATGAAAAGTTAAGGAAAGGAAGAGTTTGGTCACATTATGGCATGTTGTCGCATCATTCATTCAGCCAAAGAGTGCCAAACTTTATAAATGTTCCCCCTGAAACGCAGCCTGTGAGTCATTTCACAGCAAAAATACATAATGCATTTGAGTTCTGAGGCAAAGTAAGCGTCCAGCTGGAACGCAAAGTGAAAAATTATACCATTGTTGTGTAAGTACTCAGCTTACCGTGTGAGTGAGTGAGTGAGTGCGTGCATGAGTGAGTGAGTGAGTGAGTGAGTGAGTGAGTGAGTGAGTGAGTGAGTGAGTGAGTGAGTGAGTGAGTGAGTGAGTGAGTGAGTGAGTGAGTGAGTGAGTGAGTGAGTGAGTGAGTGAGTGAGTGAGTGAGTGCGTGCGTGCGTGCGTGCGTGCGTGCGTGCGTGCGTGCGTGCGTGCGCGCGTGAGCGCTCACCTCTGTTGTTCACCGCCACCCACTTGTGGAAGCTGTCCTTGTAGGCCATGCTGTTGAACTGCCCACACTGCAGGTCCCTGAAGCTGGGCAGCTCGCTGAGGCACGGCGTCTTGTTACAGGTCCGGTACCGACGCCGCTCGCCAAGACAGTACCGACCGCCGTACTTTGGCCTGGACAACAATGACAAACAGAACCAGTGAGCGTCTCCTGCCCGCCTCTCGGAAGCATCGGAAGACCTGGGGCTAATTTGGATGGTGAAATTTGGCGAGCCTGTTTCGCGGTTCAGCGGGTGGCTTTTTGAAAGACGGCCGGTGTGTGGAGAGGTTAATATGGGCTGCGCTTCTCTACTGAATCACAGGGCAGATTGTGGAGCGATGGAGCGTGTGAGACCCCACGTCAAGGGAAATCACAGGATTCATTTCCACATCAAAAACATTATTGTTTTTCTGTGTGTGTTATTTTGAAAATGGAATAACAAACAAAGCATTTTTTTTTTACTTCCCCCTTTTCCTTCATCACAGTTATAACAATACATTCTACACATTCTACATATAGAACTATACACTATACACATACCTATATATGTATTTGTATCATGTATAGTTATATATGTATAATATCAAATAAATATTTGAGAAACTCAGAGATAATGTATACCACAGTTCAGTACCTCCTGCCAACGCAGTGCTGATAAGTGTCACCGTACGTACGTGCATGTCAGACCACATCAAACAGGTCGAAAAGCATCCAATTTTCCAAAACGCATCTGCCGACGAAAGGACTGATGTGTGATCAAGGCAAGAATATTCAATCTACACTCGCAGCATTGTCTCCTCTGATCCTGACGGCGTCATAGGGAGACAGGCCGACAGGGGAAGTGGAAATGAAAGGCGTTCAGTGAGTTGCAATCTGCAACGTCACCGCTAGATGCCACTAAATCCTTCCTTTAACGCCTGATTGCTTTGATCGTTACAGCTACGGAAATCGCAACGCGACATCGGCATACGTAGGCATACGGTATAGCCGGGAGAAATAGCATGAACGTGAGTGTGGAAACGTACACTGGGATAACATGAGCGTGGAAACGTACACTGGGATAACATGAGCGTGGAAACATACACTGGGATAACATGAGCGTGGAAACGTACACTGGGATAACATGAGCGTGGAAACGTACACTGGGATAACATGAGCGTGGAAACGTACACTGGGATAACATGAGTGTGGAAACGTACACTGGGATAACATGAGCGTGGAAACGTACACTGGGATAACATGAGTGTGGAAACGTACACTGGGATAACATTGGCGTGAGCGTGGAAACGTACACTGGGATGACATGAGTGGGGAAACATACACTGGGATAACATGAGTGTGGAAACGTACACTGGGATAACATGAGCGTGAGCGTGGAAACGTACACTGGGATAACATGAGTGTGGAAACGAACACTGGGATAACAGGAGTGTGGAAACATACACTGGGATAACAAGAGCGTGAGCGTGGAAACGTAAACTCGGATAACGTGGGCGTGGAAACATACACTGGGATAACATGAGCGTGGAAACGTACACTGGGATAAAATGAGTGTGGAAACATACACTGAGATAACATGGTTGTGAGCGTGGAAACGTACACTGGGTTAATGCAGTCCCGGTGGGCACTCAGTACCCCCACCCCACAGGTCCGGGAACAGGACGTCCACTCGCTCCACGCCGACCAGCCTCCGTTCACGCCCTGGGGTCTGTCGCCGGCTCGTATACACTCTCCACTGAAGCACCACTGAGCAGAGAGGGAGTTTCATCATTAATTCAACAACAAACAGCAGATTGCAATATAAGACAGACAGAAATACTTTAATGATACCTGAGCGAAATTGCATTACAAAACAACTCCCTCAAACAGCATTGTTTGAGAGTGCAGGACTTTCCAGCACTTCAGAGATAGAATAAGAAGTTAAAAAAAAGAATAAGAAGTTAAAAAGATAAAAAAAAGAGAACTCAAAAGGTTGGAGTAGGGTAACAGGCGGCATGCAGCTTTTGTGCACGCGCACACACGAAGAATCCCCAAAGGTACTTTGTTAAAGTTACAAATGAATCATTATGCAGAGGTCAGACAAAAAATTTTGTTCAATAAATGTGTTAAATAAATCAAATCCTGAATTTGTGTCATACATATAAATAGCTCATCTTTCTATTTTTTCTCTCATATCATCTCATTAATACTAATAAAATCCTAAAATGTACACAGTAAAGGTGAATCTGCACTGAAGCAGAGAGGTGAAAAATAAACGCCTCTCTTTAACCCTCTCGAACCGGGGCCATCATTTAGTTTTATCCACAGGGCTCCACTTCCTGTTGCCCGGCCTCCGGTTCTTCACCCGTGCGCTGCGCTGACCGACCTTGCCCTCGCCGCAGCTGGTTCCATCCACGGCGCCATCCATCTTGGAGTGACACGTGCTCCCCACGGTACACCACAGTGTACTGCACACATTCTGGGGGAAAAAAAAAGACAAACGATAAGCAAAAATATCAGGAACCAGACCGCACCGATGGGTGAAAAAAGGGTTAAAAGGCGCTTCAGACCTTGGAGTCAAGTCAAGTCAAGTCAAGTCAACTTCATTGTCAGTTTTCATGAATGTACAGGACAAACACAAAAACCGAAATGCCGTTTCCCTCGATCCCTGGTGCGAGACACGCATGCAAAATATAAATATAAACATATAAAAATAAGAATACAAAAACACTAAATAAAAGGGTCGCGAATATATACAAGAGTGGAGTGGATAAATTAAGATTTCTTCTTTTCCTACTCTTCTATGCCAGCTGTCTTGTCGGCATTGCCCTCCCACACACCCTCATGAAGATACCTAGGGTTGTCGCTGTGACAGGCAGCTTGCTTCCAAGCCCCTGCCCCCCCCCCCCCTCTGAGTTCCAAGGTGGGAGTGACAAGAGCCTTTCACTGCAAAGTGGGGGGAACCCTGAGTGCTGCGTGGGTGTGCAGGATTCACTTTGATGTCGGGGCAGCATCTCGCTGGCCGGCGGGCCGCGGGAACGTGGCAGGGAGCCCAGTGTGTCAAACACGTTGGGTTTGACTCCTTCACCCGTCGTTTCGGGAAAAATAAAAACACCCGCTTCGCTTCGTTTGAAACAGCAAGGGGTAGCCAAACAATATCTGTACTGTTCAGAAACTCTTCAACCCCCGGCTGTCACCAGTCCAAAACCGTTATTTGACCACATGGTTGGAGGATGAAATATTTGTGACATTTAAGAAATGCCGTAATTGACCATGTCTTAATTGATACACTCGGGTCACGATTTATAGACTTGATTTTAGGACTCAGAATTCAGAACTCGGAAGACCTTTATCGCCAAGTAGGTTTGCACCTACGAGGAATTTGTCCTGGTAGTTTGTGCGCAACAGTCAACAGTCCAGTGAACAAACAAACAACAAACAACACCAACCATAGACAATACAAACAACAAGCAACAGTAAGTGTTTTAAAGTGTATGGTGCAAGGAGTGCAAAGAGTTTATCGGCATTACAATTTTTGTCACCATTTCTCCGAAATCTATCAGCGTTTTTGTCTTCAAACCCTTGTCTATGTCATGGTCTGTGTCTGTGTCTTCATGTTTTGTTGGTTTGCTCTGTGTTTCCCCTGTGTCCTGTTTCTCTCTCCTTGTTGATTGCCCCATTGTGCACCTGTGCCTTGTTCCCCCACCTGTCTTTGGTTGGCAATTAGTTTTTTGTGTATTTAAGTCCTGTCTTTTGGTTGAGTTCTTGTGCGAGTCTCGTCGTATGTTAGTCGGCGTTTGCCTGTTCCTATTTCCCTGTCCTTGTAAGTACCAATACATAAGTAAAGCTACTCGTGGCTGCGTCAACTCTCTGTGCTTGGGTCCACCTCCACCGCTAACCCTGACAGTCTATTCCCATGTGCTGGCTCATCAGAAACACGTTCACAGGGATTTCAGCCACGGGACTCGCCCATAACTCCCTGACATAGAACATGTTCAGTGAGTCAAACAGCCTCGGATACACCGTTTCACAACATGTGGAACCCAACGCAGATCTGCTCCAAGGGAACGGTTTCTGATTGGCGATCTCTGAACGGTTTGCTGAAGGCCTGTTGCAGATACAATGGGATTTGGTCCTGAGGCTTTGATAAGAACCGAAAGGTCAACTTGCTGAGTCAATCAGGAGACAATTACTTGTTGTTTGGGGCAATCGTCTGCCTGACATTTCTAGAAAATACATGGGCATGCTGGTCATTTTGACTAGCATCTTGTTGTGGTCAGTGAGCACATTTGTTTTCCCTCCATACAAATACTTATCATTGGCTGTATAAAATTGACTTCTGATAATTTATAAAACACTGGATAATGTAAACGATTTTAATTTAACTGCAAATCCTGTGAATCATTTCCTCAATGGAATAGGTAGGCACATCTCCGATCAGACTGTTGGAGTCATCAGTTGAAAGATAAACCTTGCAATGCGTTGGGAAGGTCACGTTGTCTGGGCTGTGTTGATTGGTTCTGAGCGATAACACTGCGGCAAGGAGGACACCCAGAGAGACACACAGACAGAAGAGACGCAAAGGCGGGAGAGACTCAAGACAGACGCATATCCAGCGACACAGAGGGAGAGGAGAGGGCTAGAGAGGGAAAGGAGACAGAGACGAGAGAGTAGAGGGATTAAGAGAAGACAGGGGAAGCGAGAGAGAGAGAGAGTGAGAGAGAGGTTGTAGAGATGAGAGGAAAAGAGACGAGAGGCCAGAGCGGAGATAGAGA
Organism: Urophycis tenuis; assembly: GCA_036785325.1. Classification (NCBI taxonomy): domain Eukaryota; kingdom Metazoa; phylum Chordata; class Actinopteri; order Gadiformes; family Phycidae; genus Urophycis; species Urophycis tenuis. Next base: position 20,097 of record JAXIVH010000929.1, on the reverse strand, counting down.
GACAAGATGGGAGAGTGGTGTATCGTATCAAATGTGAGACAGAAGAACCAAATAGACAGATGAGATGTGGAGACATAATAATAATAATTATTGGGACCTTGTGGTCTTTATTTGTCATTCCCATGACATGGGAACGAAATTCGTTGTCTGCATTTGACCCATCCTATTGTACATATTGTACATTTGACCCATCCTATTGTACATATTGTACGTAGGAGCAGTGGGCTGCTCTGATCAGCGCCCGGGGAGCAAGTTGGGGTTCAGGGTTCAGTGTCTTGCTCAAGGACACCTCGACATGCAGACAGTTTTTGGAAGTGGGGATCACAGGGATCGAACCCCCAACCCTACGGTTAGTGGACGACCACTAACCACCCGCTCTACCCACTGAGCTACATGCCGCCCTATGAACATGAAGGATACACATAGAAGACCTGGATACAGCAAACAGAGGGATTCACAAGAAAGAGGAATAGAGACAGATAGATACGAGAAGCTACACAAAACAGGGATACAAAAGATGGATACAGAGAGAAGATAGAAAGAAGAGAGGGATATAAAGAGGGGGAAAATTCAGAGGGAAACGAAACAGGGGAAAGAATACAGTAATTGTGATCAACATCATCTGGTTTTGGTCAATAAGAAAAAAATGGACCTAAGCTTCAGCATCTAGTTTTTTTATTGTCATGAGACATGTGTCTGGCTCTCACGTTACTGTAAAGAAGAGATGTGGTGAAAGAAGTGATGAAAATATATATGCACATCTCTCGTCATTTTTTTTCCGGCCCACAAATTGGTTCAAAGCAAAGCTGGTGGGCGGTCCCTCTTCCCCAGCTGGATCTGCCTGTGGTATGGCCGTAGGAATATCTAGCTGCTGATTCAATAGGATGCTCATTACAGAGGTGCCCCTGTGATGAGGCGTCAGAAAGCCACCACAGAACACCGGAAAATAGATGAACATGTGTGTTTTTTGTGCTGTAAACCACCACACCGCTGGCACCTCAAGCTGTGAGTGGTTGCATGCCAGCAGGTGCATGGCGGGAATGGCCATTAGAGCTGCTGCCAGAGTAATGGAGGTTCATTTATTTATAAGCATAAGCCACCTTCAGCGTTGCTTTGGACGGTCCAATTGCATGGTCCAAAAAAAAACACCTTCTCCAGCCAATGACGGATAGATTTGACCATTTGGCATGTAGAAGACTCAGGCCGATATATTTAAACAAATGAAAGGCCAGGAGATTCTTTCACTCTGGCAGCCAATAAGACAACAATGTAAACGTTGACTTTGGACAGAGGTTTGAGGCCGTCGGTCGTAACGGACCTCAGCACCGGCTCCAGACCACCGCCACCGCTGCCTTTTCCCACCCGGCCAGAAGAAAAGACGTCTCCCCTTGATCTCCTGTGTTTCACGGACATCGGATGAACCCGTCTTTTCCTTATGGTTTTCCCTGCAAATGCTTTGACGCACCCATCTTCCTCCAGCTCCAGGCAGGGTGCTGAGCAGAAGCAGAAGGACCAGCTCACAATCGTTGTGAATTGGCGAAGAGAAAGGTTCACAACAGGCCTTCCTCTCGGCTGAGTGCTTGTCTCAGTTTTCCCACACACCGGAAGGCAGCATGCAGCACGCGTGGGCCAACGAGACTGTGTTGCCGCTACGTGAAGGAGGCAGATCCCACGACCTCGATAGCTCAATGATGGCCTTTCAAGAGACAACACCGAGGGTGCACGCACGATTACAGGGAGCAAAAAATGACTCGTTGAGCACGCTTCGTATGCTCCGAGTGGACCTGAGACATTCGCTTCCCGCAGACATCCACTGGTATCCAATAGGAGTGGCGTGACATGTCCTGATATAACATATCAGGATATGATCACGCTATATGTTATGTAGTGTAATCATATCCAGGCTGAGATGGTGGGAGTCGCACCAGAAACTATGTTGTGATTGGTATCTGCACCTTCCACCCATTCCGCATCCCAAATCATGTCCAGGTGTGGATGCCTGTACATACGTGTGTGTGTGTGCACGTACCTGTGCCCTCAACCTTTTCTATGTCAAGGTTCTCTGTTTTCCAAAACAGCTGGATCTGAGGATGTGTACCAATTCCATACAGAATTGGTCAAATGTTGGCGTCGGCTTGTTTCCCAATTGCTCGATGTCATGGGAGACACCACCAGCATAGCAAACAGCCAGCTGTTGAACGTTGCCTCTTCACTCAGAGTCCAGACAGCGAGCTGGAGACTGCGGGGAATAATGTGTGCGTGAGCAGGATCACCCTGGCCGCCCCGTCACATGGCCATGGTTTGGGAGGAATACAACACAAGGGATGGCCGCTGAACATGCATGCAGCTTCTCATAGTATAGTATGCATCATGTGCCATAACCATCCTTACCCCAACCCCATTTAATAAACCACTTTCACAGGACAAACACTGGTCTCACGAAAACCCACCGCTGGTAAAAAAAAAAGGGTCTAGTTACAAAACATTTAGTCATTCAGACTAATTCGCTTTGTGAAAGAGCACCTGAATTTTGCGATTTTTTTGTGACTCATTTTGTGAATGAATAACTGAATAAGTCATGCAGTTGTTGTTCATTCACTTTATGACTTCCCCCATGCTCCACATGTTCCAGTTAATCTCTTGTTCCTCTCCTTTGTCCTCTGTTCCAGCTCAAGGTCAGATGTCTGTGAGCAGGGTTAGCCCGCTCCTAGCTCGACACATACAGCAGTCAAAGAAACTGCTATTACCAGCTTCTTTATCACCACAAACTTCTACGCTCGGTGCATACGCAGTCCTTCACCTCAAAGTAAATAAGTGACAGAAATGCACCAGTTTCCTTTATTAATATATCAATAGAAACGTCCTTTCTTTTATACTTGCTGTTTTTTTTTACCAGTAATGCAAGGGATTATTTTCTGTGGCTTGAATTGATGATATCATCTTTTAGCAGAAAGAAACCTACAATAGGCAGAAGAAGAAAGCCCAGTGGATAACACATGAAAGCAAAAGAAACTTAAATCCAATGTGGTCTTCGGCACTCAAAGTCTGCTGTCCCAATATAATATTGTGCACTCAATAATTTATTGTGTGTGTGTGTGTGTGTGTGTGTTTAGGAAAAGAGTCCAACAAAGCAGCTGAGTATTTCTGGAGCATTTCAAATGAATTATTTAGAAAGGAAATGGAAAGTTGGAAAGGCTAGCAATTAAAAAATGTAAACAACTGTACAAAAAAAATGATCAAATGCAAATTAAATAGCCCATATATATATAATTTACATTTTTTTCAAATGTTCCGGTATATTGGGTTTGTACTGTTGAGTTTGTGTGTATGTGATATGTCAAACAAGACAGTGTACATAATTTGTTGGTGGGTGATTCATTTTTAAGCATTTACACTTTTAATATATAGTTAATGGTATGTTCATATAGTCCCATAATAAAGTACAAACGCCATGTCAGCCTAATGGTTTTATCTTGGCTTGGCAGGGCTAATTAAATCAATTAAAGTAATCCAATAGTTTACCAAAACAAATGTGCCCTGTGAAGCTTGAAATGTCATATCATATCAATCATATGGTTGATGCAAACGCATTCCCCATCATTGGTACCCTGATTTCCCATGCAATCGGAACGTGCAGGTGTGCAGGAGGCATTGTCAATCCATCATATGGAATCATCACCCACATGTATGAGGATACATTGACGTGCAGTGTGGCACGTGGTAATGAGAGTAAAGGGAGTAGAGTTGGAGAGGTGGGACTCAATTAAAGTGATTGTTCGGAGTAAAATTCACCCTGAGGTAATTTCCACCAATAATCCAGCCAAATACCCCCTCAGATGCATTTTTAGCAACGGTCAATATTTATCAAGTTTAGGGGTATCAGCCGAATGGCTTAGTACTGGAGTGAATGGTACAGTGTGTACATCTCATAAATTACCCCACTAATAATGCATGGATTGTTACCCAACTTCTGTAGTAGTACATATATGGTCTGTACTCACAGAACGAGGCATTTTAAAGTTTGTAAGTACACCAGGAGTTTATTTAAAAGAGCACTTTCCTGATAGCTTCAACTCTCTGTTGCTAAGGCTACCGCTGCGTCGACGTCACTTCCGTCTTTCCGGAAAAGTTCGTAAAAGTCCTCTTCAACTATATACAAATAAATGGGAATATAAAATCTAAACTATGGATTTGGGGACTGTCGTACACAACAAACAATGTACATAATATCAAGTATTCAATTATTTCAGTTGTCAATGCAATTCGATGGAGTGTTGAATTCACTAACTTTTTCCTTACACTTGTGAGTTTTGAAGAGGACTTTTAAGAACTTTTCCGGAAAGACGGAAGTGACGTCGACGCAGTGGTAGCCTTAGCAACAGAGAGTTGAAGCTATCAGGAAAGTGCTCTTTTAAATAAACTCCTGGTGTACTTACAAACTTTAAAATGCCTCGTTTTGTGAGTACAGACCATATATGTACTACTACAGAAGTTGGGTAACAATCCATGCATTATTAGTGGGGTAATTTACGAAATGTACACACTGTACCATTCACTCCAGTACTAAGTCATTCGGCTGATACCCCTAAACTTGATAAATATTGACCGTCGCTAAAAATGCATCTGAGGGGGTATTTGGCTGGATTATTGGTGGAAATGACCTCAGGGTGAATTTTACTTCGAACCATCACTTTAAAGGACGAGCTCAACAGCTGAGACGACTCCAGAGCTCCTGTAAGCCACAAAGGGCCATGCTCCCATTCTCCAAACAAACCAAAACAATGAATCGTTATAAATTGTGACATTCATCAACAAACTCGACAAACAAGTTTCTTTTTTAAATATTAAATCATTTGGGACCATTTAGTCAGGAATATGTCAGTTTTTAATTTTAACTTTGCGATTATGTTTTCCATGTCATGTTAAACATCCTTAGTTTACTCCCTCCATTGTTTTAATGAGGGGAAACTGTGATTTTCTTTTAAGCAATTAGAAGAAGGACTCTCCATCTGATTAATGTCTGAATAATGTCTGATTGCTGTCTTCAACATCTTCGTCGTTCAAAGAACATCAGGTCTCCTCCTACAAATTACTGACCCGATATGATTAAACCTTTTTTCTTCCCACTTTGAAAACCCTGCTTCTAATTTGGATGGAAAAAGATCTGATGTTATCTGCAATATTTTTTGATCTAGACGTCAAGATGGGTCATCTTCACTTCTTGCTCAGATTTCTCAGATTGCTCAGATTGCTCAGAAACGGCAGGTAGAATCTCAAAGCAGCTCGCGTTTTATATAAAAATGTTAAATTCACACTATTGAACGCTTTCTGTGCATCAAAACTCATGAGCAAATAGTGCATGTATTTCTTTTGGCAGATGTTATAACATGTATTGTTGTCCTCTTTCCTCTTCTCCCTAGGATAATGCCTGTCTGATTCAGATTCATAAGTTCCGCTATAATTCTTTCGCATCCTTTTCCCAGAATATTTGCCAGCGTTTGGTTGTTGGACAGCGCACTAATTGGCCTTCACCCCTCACAGAATGTCAAGTCTCTGCCTTTTTTGCGGATCGGTGCTAAAATGGCCTCTGGCCTCTATAATCGACGTGCCGCTTCAGCGTGGGGCATAATTACAGACTTGCAGTGTTTATATTGGAACTAAATCATCTGTGGAGCGTTTATAAAACTCTCTGAGATTGAGATTAGTTTTTTGGGGGTTTTCTGTATTGCTTCCTGCATTCCAGTTTCTGTAACATCTGATATAATTTGCAATGCTTCTCCTGCCAATGTGGGTGAATTGTAGACTATATGTAGGTTTTAATTCTCTTGGGACAGCTTACATTATTACATTATTGACCGATAACAAGACTTTTAGTCTCCGGTATCTGAAGACCTTCTCTATACCTAAATCTATATTCAATATGACAGGGGTATGGTCGCTCAGCTTTACCCGTTCAATATTGCCATACATATACTGCTGGGAGAGACAGAAGAAGTCTATCCTGCAATAAAGTTTATGAACACTGGAAAATAAATCAGAGTCCTTCCCTTTAGCGATCTTAGATCTCCATGGGTCAACAAGGCCTAGTTCCGAAAGCAAGTCATTATGTGTTTTGTAATGATGTCTGGGGTCCTCCCTCTGCCTGTGTTCCATCTAATCTACCATCTTGTACAGCATCGTGGTCTCCCCTGACTACAATCATGCCCTTGGTGTTATCAGCAAGGCTATCTGAACTGTCTCTCCGGGAGACGCATAACGGGACCGCGACCATCTCACAGCCCCGCTGCTGCGGTGAAAGTATGTATGCTACAGCGAAATAAAACAATTAATTTTCATTATCTTTGCCCTCCATCCTCTGCCCTCCACCCAAAAGCCCTAATTGTACAACAAGCCCACTATAACTCTTTGTCACAAGAAGCAAGGAAAAAGCATGTGCTCAACATTCCCTCCTCGTTGCCCCGCTGCCGTGCGGCGCTCCAGCGCCCCACCGGGAGTGGACTCAGCTCTGGACACGGTGAGCCCCTGTGTCTCCACAGGCCTCCACGGGCTCCTTCGACAGGCTGCGTGACGACAACATGCACACCGGGCTCTTGTTACCGTATGTAAGAAGTCTTACGTCCACATCGTCGCAGAGCAGAGACTGGGGTCCGTACTGCAGGCGACACTGGTGGGCGGCGCTGTACAGCACCCCGGGGGGCATGGAGGTCTGCGACAGCTCGTTCCTGAGCGGCGGGTCGTCCAGGCACCAGCCCCAGCCGCGGCTGTGAGGGAAGAACACAGCGCCGAGGTCACATGATCGCCCCCGCGAGACACAAATCAAGCACAAATATTGTTCCGGGGTCGAGGCCTTTTTTCAGAGAGACAGGCATTTTTGGAGTGGAGAATGCTTTTTTTGCTTTTGGCATTTTTTTGGGTTGTCACCAGAAAAGACATTGTGCTGAGGCCTGTCCAACAAGGTTAATGTCACCATTATGTTCCCGTGCACACGCATGGCGTTTCATTCAACCCCACACATGCATTTCACTCCTCTTCCTGTCCTATTATTTAGTGGTACGTACTGACATGACTTGTCTGGAGCTCCTGCTGTATTTTTTTTGTGTTTTTGACAAGAATTACATTTTTGTTCAGTCCTGTAAGAAGCAGGCTGGGATTGAAGGGCCTTTTCATTTGGTGTCCCATTTCTCTCTTGTTTTTGTTGAGCCAGGGAGCTAGGCTTACCTTGGCTTGCTTTATTCTTTCTGTCGAACCATGCTGCATATTTGGGTTTCCAAGCAACGTTCCATATATATATATATCAGTGGGGAACCCTCAGGGCCTTCTACGCCTTCAGAGAAGGCCTAACAAAATTCTGGACCAAAAATATCAAACAAGAAATAATAATATATATTTTTTTAAATTTCTATCTTATTTAATTTATTACAATACATTTTTTATTACAATACATTTAATACATTTTCTCTCATCTATGTTCTAAAATTAAGTTTACTGTCAAATTCACATTAGCAATGAAATGGTTATGGTCCCTAAAACATGTTATCCAATCAGAATCGTCCGTCTCTATCAAGGCCCGGTTAGCTGGCTCATTCATTGGTTAGGACTTCACAATTCCTGCAGAAGGCCAAGCTATGTGTTTTGGTTTGGAGAGTGAGGGGCAGATTGACCAATCACGGTTCGATTTCAAGTGGGCGGGACAAAAAAATAAGATCGTAGGTAGGGATGTCCGATAATATCGGCCAACCGATAATATCGGCCGATATTAGCCTATTTTTGAAATATCGGTTCATATCGTTATCGGTTTTACCACCGATAATGTGCTTATGCATAAATATGGCACTTTTCCAGAAGTTGAAATAGTGTCCTTATTTTTTATAGACAGTGTTAATTTGTGAAATGCAATCTAGTGAGGCATCACAATAAAAGTAGATGATGTGTTAATTCCACAACAGGAGATATGGGACCTAAAATTAGTCTGGGCGAAAATAAAAACGCCTGTATATATCGGTATACTATATCGGTTGATATCGGTATCGGAAATTAAGAATTTGGACAATATCGGCTATCGGATATCGGCAAAAAGTCAATATCGGACATCCCTAATCGTAGGCCTTCACGAAGTCCTAACCTATAACAGAGTGGCTGACTCTCAAACGTTCTCACCACTCTGCCGCCTCTGTCACAGAGGTAAATCTTAGCAGAGTGATGAAAGTGGTTGAGAGATTGAGATTGAAAGTTAAATGGCGTCAAAGGAGAATTACGTTGTGGCTAGCTTGATCGGATCGCCTTTTTCAAGGCGTCCTTTCACAGAAAAACTATAAATAATAAAAAACGGAAGACCAATTTAAAAAAAAAGGTTAAGACAGTGGAAAGGCATTTCAAGACCGAAAATGATCAGGGATATCCATGGATGGCGGGCTGTTATAAAACAAACAGGCTGTACTGGTGGAGTTGTTTGCTTTTTATAACTGAAAAAGCGCTGATCCACCTAGCTCAGCGGCGGATTTGTCAGCCTTACAAATCTGAAAAAGTCAGCCCACTGACATCAAGGTTCTGCGGCACACCTGCAAGCGACGGTCAGTTTGACAACTTTTTGGGGGGATGAAATGAGCCTCGGTGTCCGTGTCAGCAGCGTCATGGGGTGACACTCTGGGGGACTTCATTTTATATTTCCAGATTTTGGCTTTAGAATATGTTTATGTATGTTTATTTAATTTTGAGATGTTTCTTGTTGCGGAGAATGTTATCGATGTTATGGTCTATTTTGTTTACATCCTCGTCATCGTTAATTACAGTCGGATTGCATTTGTTTAACCCTTTCAATTCATCGTATGATTGCTGTGATGGCTGTGATGGCTGAGGTGAAGGCCGAGCTGTAGTGCTCACGGTTCGCCACTGATATATATATATATATATATATATATAAAGGAGGTTTGAGGCGAGTGTATTTACACACCCCAGACATCAGGCGTACACAGCACTGGAAGTCAGAGTGAAACGGCGACACGGTGAGCAGAAAGCCGAGAGACTTCATGCAAGCAGAACGACGTTCTGATGAAAGGGCCCTCTTCAGGAGAGAGACAACGGGAATAACCACATGGGCCGGGGACATGCCAGACCACCCTCATCGGCCCGGCTCTGCGCCTGTTCCCCGCACGCGCTGCCTTTGAACAGGCGAACGTTAAAACCCAATTTGCGGAGGCGACCGTTTTTTGCAAAAGCGATATGCCCAGATCAAACCTTACCCCACGTGTTGCGTTTGTCTCACAAATGAATAAAACAGCACTGGGTCCAGGTCATCAGGAACGTTCCTTGAACCCATTTCACTGGTGGGAGTTGACGGGGTGCTGACTCACTCTAACGCTTTCACCTGCGCACAAACTCAGGGCAATTGGTATGCCAATGCATGATGTGGTGCTAGGCACTGCTTGATGTCTTTGCATGGATTTTCTACTGTCTCGCTGAGCCTTAGTTTGTGCAAACACCTATCAGGGTTCCGTCCATGCGGCCCCTGTTGTGTTAATTATTTTGGCCCAGGATTACCCTGACGTCTCGTTGCTTTCCCCGACGGACCGCATGCTTATCACTTGGTCTTTATTCCAATAAATCCTTGGTTTAATTTTGAAGCCCAGTGTATTTGTATCTTTATAATCTTTTAAATGTCACGGCTTGGCAGACAAACTGTACAGCGTTTCCATTTTCACAATTGAACAAATATGGCGATGTGTGGCACATCACTTTTACATCTCGTTGCAAAATTTGCCAAATTGTATAATTCCCCTAATTCCACTAATCCCTCTAATTTATGCGGTTTTCCTCAGGGATCATTAAAGTACTTCTGTCTGTCCGTCCTGGTCCATTTCTGAGTATCAATGTTCAGTAGCTGTTTTTCTCATGCCAAGACAAAAGAACTGACCCTCAAAGAACCCTCCAGATAAATGTGGCTAAAAACTAGGGGCCTGCAATTCTAAATTCCAGGCAACTCACTAGTTGCTGACCCGTTTGGAGGACTTCAGTGAGATTGAATCCCTGATACGTTTGACAGCCATCAAGTGCTTGTCATCATCAGTGCGGGGGAAATTATCCTTTTACCCCTCCCTCACCCCTTCCCCCCCCCCCCAACCCAAGAAAGACTGAATGAGAAGGACACGATCATGTTAGCAGGCATGTTGTCGGGAGACATTATCACGATTTTGTTCAGTGCGGTGCCTCATCATCACGAGCGGTGGTTCTGCTAACGTGTCCGCTACCAACGGCCTACCAGGCCACCAACGTCACATCAGAGGAGCATTGGGTTCAGGCCCAGCTGGAGACACCCTGCTGCTGTCCATACGCCCTGCCGCTGTCTACACGACGTGGGCTCCAGCACAGCAGGTTTTAAAAAACGCACATGAAACCTGCCACGGCGTCACATATTTTGGACTCTTGGACCGTACTGTGAAGCTATTGTTTGGGTCAAAGTTGACATAGCTTCCACTTCAAAGGAACTCTCCTGCGCCGCAAACCACAGCCAGATCAGCATGCCCCCCCCCCCCCCCCTCTGAATTGCCGCAGTTCTTTCTCTGTAGGAAAACAATGGAACGCGGTATCCGACAGCGTCCCGACCCAATACACCCTTGGGTCGCGCTCCGCGAAGCTAAACAATATATATAATACAATCGCTTTGTCATAATAAAAAACAGTTGAAGCATCTGAACTACGTGAACTGAAAAAAAATACTTTCCAGTGGGAGGTATGGTTTCTCGACAGGGAGGTATGTCTTGGCTGCATTGCACTGCGCCTGATTGAGTATGCATCTGAAAACCCGCTGTTTGAAAAACTACACCGCCACCTGTGAAAGATAATAAGCCCGAGGGTAGGGATAACGGGCTGTATTGGGACAGAGCCGAGAGTGGACTTGCAGAGGAATAACGCTAGTCACACAAGGTTAAAACAGCAAAACAAAAGGGAGCCCAATTAGCAGGCTTGGCCTTCCTTCATTGGCGACTGCTCAAAACATAAACACGAAACCAACAGTGAAAACAAACCAGGAGACGTTCTTCAGGGTGGGCTGGCACAAAGGAAAAACACCTTAACAAAATCAAACCAGAAAACAGGCGGAGACACTGGAAACACTGAGATACCTCACAGGATAAACATTGCATTGGCAACCGTCTGCATGCAAGTTAACAGGCGGTAGACGAGGGGGGGATTTTGATGAGGTGTTTTACCTTCTTAAGACAGCAACGTGAACGACTGTTTGTCGTTAAGGGACTGTATGCAACATGTTTGATTCCAGTGCAATCCTGTGAAGGCAATGGCTGTAAAAAATCCTAACCGCACCAGTACGGCTATGGTTAAAATGTTCCAACACACACACAGACACACACATGCACGCACGCACTCACACACACACACACACACACTGCTTAGTTACCAATGTGCATGATGTGCACATCAAACGGGACCACTGAAGTCCCAGTTGACTGCGTTCAACTTCAGAATGACTTGTCCCTGAAAAAACTCATTCCCGCTACTTGCAGTGGACTTCTCATTGGATCAAACAGCCCGTGCACAGCTCGGGCTGTTTGAATGAGCTCTCATTCAAAAAGAAAGATTCATTACGGAGGCTTTGACGCTTACCATTCCACAGCGGCAATTAAAATGTCACCCATCAGTGGTCCTGGTCTACACTCACGATGCTGGATAATGAGTCTACTGAACATTGTGGGAGCGTGATGCCGCCATTCCTGACAATGCCCTTCGTGGACACAGCGAAAGCAGCTCAAGGAGCACTTCAGCAGGCTTTTTACACATGCGGCTTATCCATCCGTTCCAGTATCAACGTAAGACAACCGGCAGGCGTGATTCAGCAGCGTTTGTGCCACATCAGAAATGCTGTCTGGCACAAAGTGCCCTTGAAGAGGATGCTTTTAGAATGAAATATGTGACAAAGGTGTCATTCTTCTCCAACTTGATCTTGGGGTCTTCTCTCTCTCTCCCTCTCTCTCTCTCCCTCTCGACAGTGAAAGGTCATTGTGTTTATGTTCAGCCCATCTGTTTGATAATATCTAGACCAGCCTGACCTTCTGCATTCCACATCATTTACTAAACACCTACGGCCCGACCTCTCCTCCTGAAACAGACTGTCGCGTTGGGCCCTGGGGGGGTGGTGGGGGGGGGGGGGGGGGCGGAGAGAATACGAACCTTTGTGCTTCAGTCAGCCATCCTTTTCCATGCAAACAATGAAAAGGGAGCCAGGGTTCTTGAGCATGTGGCTATACTGGAGCAGGGGCACTGCAGTGAAGGACAGGAGTCAACAACAACAAGGCCGCCGTTGGCAAGGCTCCACAAGTGGACACGGCAGCAGAAAGACACGTGGGCTCAGCGTTTTGCCAGCCGGGGGAGAGGTTATTATACTTGGCTTGCGCTGGCGGAAATACGAAAGGGGAGAAATAACGACATGAAACGCAAGATGGAACATAAAAGTGGAAGTAGCAGAAGCCAGAGCACGAGGCAATAACACGATGTGAGGGAGAGATGTGGGACAAGCTTTCTGAAAGGGCTTCATTAAAAACATGTCATTGCCAAGGTGCGGCAGTAGCTCAGTGGGTAGAGTGGGTA
>JAXIVH010000929.1:0-2500 GCA_036785325.1 Urophycis tenuis | reverse complement strand
GTGTCATTTGTTAGAAATGTCTACGCCATCTGTCAGCTATGAGTGAGTGAAATGTACTGTGACAATATCTGCTCTGGCTGACTGCACCTGCCACAGTGTGAACCCATGCACATTTTTTGGCTGCTCCCGGCTCCTTTCTAACCAATCAGGTGGTTTCTGACCAAGCTGGGGATTTTTGGGGGAGTCAGCATGGATGCTTGAGTTAATGCTATGAGAGTTTCTTGGTTTGGGTGGGTGACCTCAGAAAAGGTGGCTACAGGTAATGGGAATGACTCTCCCTCTCTCCGCGGTGTGCCAGCCACACCCAGGAATCACCTGCAGCTGCAGACTGAGCCCACAACAATGCACCGCCGAATGCCACAGGAAATCCTTTCTCCCTGTGGCAAGCTCACCGCACAACTCATCTATCGCGGGCAGGGAGAGGCACAGAAGTGCAGAGGGGGGTTCCAGCGTACACATGTCCTGTACCATAGATTGATTCTGCACATACAGTAGCTATTTGCCACTCTGGTACATCGCTGTGATCCTGACCATGAGCCTGGGATATTTGGACCATTCACCTCTAATGTATGGTTCTTACTGTGTCTATTAGTGGCATTGCATACAAGCAATGGTTAACCTAGCAATTGAAATGCTTGAAACTTGCTCTGGTGACTTTCTTACTGTATTAGCAGCAATGAAATGTTTCACCTTCTTCTGACAAATGTACTCTTTGTAAGTCGCTTTGGATAAAAGCGTCTGCTAAATGCCCTAAATGTAAATGTAAATGTATACTTCGGAATTGAATCCTACTGTTCACTAGTTGATTTTTATTTATGATACTGACCTCTATCTGTTACACTTTCGGCTGTACTTAGTTATTGCCCCTAACTGCTCTAACATTTTTACCAATGAGTATTTGCCTAGTATGCACTATATGTCCTCCTTTCCTACTTTGTACTGCACACTCTGCAGAATAAGCTCCCAGAAGATTAATAAAGTACAGCCACGGGTTACATGTGTTATAAGAGAATCCAGACATTGTTTTCACTCAGACCATCAGCCCCTTAATTTGAGAGAAAAAAAACATTTTTATTTTCAGGAAGGCTGAGAATAGAAACAGCTGTTCTTCAGGGTCTGAAACCGCCCCTGGCTCAGTGGCTGTGTGTGTGTGTGTGTGTGTGTGTGTGTGAGCGAGTGTGTGTGTGTGTGTGTGAGCGAGTGTGTGTGTGTGTGTGTGTGTGTGTGTGTGTGTGTGTGTGTGTGTGTGTGTGTGTGTGTGTGTGTGTGTGTGTGTGTGAGCGAGTGTGTGTGTGTGTGTGTGAGCGAGTGTGTGTGTGTGTGAGCGAGTGTGTGTGTCTGTGTGCGAGTATGTGTCTGTGAGCGAGTGTGTGTGTGTGTGTAAGCGAGTGTGTGTGTGTGTGTAAGCGAGTGTGTGTGTGTAAGCGAGTGTGTGTGTGTAAGCGAGTGTGTGTGTGTGCGTCTGTCCTCCCCTCCAGCTCCTCATAGAGCACATCAAAGGTGATCCTATTGCTTATCTCAGGCCTCCTTTTTCCCCAAGGAGAAAGCTGTGGGACACTTTGACCGGCTTTCTCCACAGTGAAATGTATCGCGGGGATGTAGACAACGACCCGGGGAACACCTGCATTGCAGTCAAAATGGATCAGTTCGGTTTATTGTTTTTCTTATTATTGTTCTGACACAAGAGCGACAGATACACATTGCACACATTTTCTCCCAGTCGTGAAAGGTGAACAGAAGTAAATAAACCCCCCCCTGGCGCTTCACTCCTTGCCGGCAAGTATATTTGCTGAACCAGCGTCTGAAAGCTCAGAGCCCCTTTGTAGGTGGCCAAGGTTTCTGGCCAAGGCTTTGGATAGGCTGGCACTTCAGGCAACTATTTCACAATGGAGGTCTGTAAGGGAATGCATCGGAAGTTTTGGCACCCGGTTTTCGGTTTCCTCCTTCCTCCTCCTCCTAAGTGTTACGACATCAGACACCTGAAAGAATGGCCTCCCTGGGCCAATCATACTGTCTGTCCCCATGCCTGTATGGGAGCAGATTGGAACCAATGGCCATTCACAATAGCCAAGGCAGAAATAGCTGCAGCGATTGAGATATCATCATAGATAATATCATCTCTAAAGGGGCAATTAGCAGGCGCTTTTGTCCAAAGCGACTTACAATCAGTACATTTGTGGGGTTTGACGTGTGGCCAGTTGGAGTTGGAGGAGCGGGATCAAGGGGATCGAACTGCCGACCCTACGGTTAGTGGACGACCCGTTCTGTCCAGCCGCTCTACCTACTGAGCTACTGCCGCCCATGTGTGTATATGTGTATATATATATATATATATACACACGCACACACACCTTTAGGAATTATGTAATGTCCATCTATACATCTATTTAACGATCTCTATATGATTGTGTGTGTGTGTATTGTATATCATCGTCCACCCTTCCCGTCATAATTCATAAAAGTGCATTGTTGCTGCTGCTGCCGCTGCTTAAAACAATCC
>JAXIVH010000928.1:35000-36869 GCA_036785325.1 Urophycis tenuis | reverse complement strand
TGGTCCTCTGCACGTCCTTCTGCATGCGCTTGATGTAGTCCACAGACGCCCGGAGGATGGTGCCCTTGTTCCAGCGCACGTCGGCTGCACACACACACACACACACCACACACACATCAGAATCACCGAGTATGATACAGTATAGGAGGAACTGATTTACAGGTACACATTGCAGGCTTACAGGTCATTGGTTTTAGGGATCATGGTGCCCAGCTCCTTGATGCGATCATTAATGTTGAATCTCCTCCGTCTCTCAACTATTGGTGAGAAACGGCCAAGAGATCAGAGATGAGAGAGAGAGAGAGAGTGGGGGGGGGGGGGGGCAGAGAGAGGAGATTTAGAAGGAGCAAAGGTACAACAAGTCATGCTTATGCCTTTGCAACTGCACAAAAAACAAGGACACAGACGTGCAGAGGGGGCGCGCCGCCCTGTACGGGCCAACACTCTCTCTTCCTCTCGAAAACAAGACGCGCACGCACATAAAACAATATACAGGGGTTAAAAGTACATACGTTAAAATGGACACCCCACGCAAAAAAAAAAGGGCGACAGACGCGTTACACACACACACATGCAGGTCACAGGCAATTAGACACCAGTGCAAGAACAGCAGAAATCCTCAGGTTAACCATCCACCCACGAGTTACCCCGTGTCAGCTAAAGCGATACGAGGCCTTATAAAAGATTCTGGGTAAAAGCGAAGGCTGCCCTCTTTATGTATCCCCCTGCGAGGGACGGTGTGTGTGTGTGACCGGTGAGCGTATTCGTGGTCCGCGTGTGTAAGAGTGAAGCCCCGATCGCTCACGTGACATGTTTTAATCGTGCAGAGGAGTGTGTGTGTGTGTGAAGGGGCACCGTGTGCACGATTGGACCAGATGTGGTTAAGGATGGCGTGATGAGGCTAAAGACAGGGGGGAGGGAGGGAGGAGCAGAGAGTGCGGTGTAGGATGCGGGGCGGAGGGGAAACGATGAGGGGAACCGATGAGGCGAGGAGCAGGGTGGGAGAGAGGGTTCAACTCACTCAGATTGTGGTTGTCTTTTTTCTGTCTCTCCTTGGCCATCACACGGGCTTCTGTGTCTTGACAAAAAACAAAAAACATCAACGGACAACGCCGCACGCACGCGCACCACACACACACACACACACACACCGGCAAAACCCGCTGCAACGGCTCTTAACCAGGAAAACGTTTCTTTCTATTCATTTTATTTCCCAATTTCTGTTCACAGTCGTACACCTGGGACCCGGTCATTTCAAGTTCAACATTTGAGTTCCTGTGTTATGATCAATGTGTTGGTAATAGTGAGCCTACGTTACCGGTCAGCTCTCGTTTGACAGCTAGGGTGGCTGGGCAGGAGTTACTGGTCATGGCAATGGCTGGTCCGGTCATCCCAGGACCTGAGTACACATCCAAGTGACTGGTGGACAGGGGTAAGCTGTGTGACACACAAAAACACACACACACACACACACACAAACAGTCAATTCATGACTTCAACATGCAGTCAAACACGTTTCGATGAATGACGAACACTTGTGTAGATCACTGATAAAAGCCTTTCAACAAAAATCAAGGCATCTAGCTCACCAGTGACTTCCACTGTTACAAAGCTGACACCGCAATACAAGCCTGATAAAAAAAAAAAAAACCAATAACTATATTTACAATATGAATACACACGCTCTAACCCATTTAGAGTTGCCATCAAACTCCCAATCCAAAGGTGCCACTAAATGCTGCATTGTAGCGTCAGCTGTACTGCTCTCGGGGCCCCCATGAGAGACCAGGGAGGATTCCAACAACTACAGGCCAGTTACAGTACATTGAAAAGCAATGAACTCAAACTCTGGCGTTAAAAAAAAAAAAA
>JAXIVH010000928.1:0-30000 GCA_036785325.1 Urophycis tenuis | reverse complement strand
GTGCCCGTGTGTCTGTATGTGTGTGTATGCGTGTGTGTGTGTGTGTGTGTGTGTCTGTGTGTGTGTGTGTGTGTGTGTGTGCGTGTCAGGGTGCGTGTGGCCTGTGCGCGTGCGCCTCACGTGCCCACCTCGTTCTCGTGGCTGGAGCCGATGTTGAGCATGGCCATGGGGCTGTTGGGGGCGCTGCACCCGGACATGAGCTGCTCCGTGCGCATGCGGGGGGAGTGCAGGGGGGGAGGCGCCGAGGCCGACCCGCCGGGGGGGACCAGGGAGGGGGGCGGGGAGGGCTGCACCACCCCTGCCACCGCATGGACCGTCTTTGGGAGGGAGGGGAGGAGAGGGAGAGAGAGACAGAGAGAGAGAGAGAGAGATCAGGGGTGAGGGAAAGACACAACATCTACAGGGGCAGTTGGCCCCTCTCTGACGGCAAGCGATGGTGAAATAGGTACGAGATGCTCGGCCTTCCTGGTTGGAAGTGACCTGTGCGCTCCCCCAGACTCGTGGCCCACCCTTTTCCACTGTCTGTCTTAACAACAGTGTGTCTTAATTAGCATCAAGCCGCGTCTCAAGGCCACTGTCCAAAGTGGGCCACACAAAACTCCACAGCAAAAAACACAGACACACCAAGACACGCACAGCCATAACATATACGTTACACACAAGATAAAAATATCTAAATGTGCAAATGTTATCGTATCACATCCACAATGGACAACGATGGCCACCAATTTGCTGGAGCAGCATCAGATAAGTATAACAAAATCCAACGTTATGTCCTACCTATAAAAGTGATTGGAGCAGATTGTACACAGTACAATAGACAGTAGACTGCTCGTAGTAAAGCAGGTTTACGAGGTCAACACCGAAAACCGATGAAGGACGGGCAAGACAAACTGGCCAGACCGCAGGGCGCCGGTCCCGATGGAAAGGCGGGCTCGCCCGTGCGCGGGGCGTGCGGGCGAGCGAGCTGTACCTGTTTGGTGGCGTAGGTGGTGGACAGGTACTCCTTCACCTGCTGCCTCTGAGACTGGCGGAGGTGGTAGTCTGTCGGGTTCTCAAGGTGGGTCTGGACCTGCGCGCACACACGCACACGCACATGCACACACACACACACACACACACACACGTTTATTTTATTATTTTGTCACTTAATAATAACAATAACAATAACAATAATAATAATAATAATTAAGCATTATTATTGATATCAAATATTTTTATTAATACTACTTTTGTGTTTTTATGTGTGCCGCCTCAATGCTTTCATTTCCCCCCATGGAAGAATAAAGCCCCTAACTACCTATCCATCCATCTATCTATCTATTTAAGACACGTTCACACAAAAGCCCATCATCAAGAATGCGTTTAATCCATTTATTTTTTCGTCCTCTAAGCTCTGGTTTACGACCACTTGTCACTGTTCGGGTCGTAAAGGCCCCACCACGGTGCTTTCAGGCCATTCATCACTGGTGAACTGCTTAACCTTGGCCTTATACCTGTGCCCCCACCACCACCACCACCACCACCACCACCCCCACCCCCTAGCACCAGCTGACCACGGCTGGAAGGCCCGGGCTCACTCACTCTGTAGCGGCGGTAGGAGTACAGCGGTGAGCTGCTGCCCTCATTCTTTCACATCAAAAGGCCCAGTCTACTCCTTACTACCACTACGCATACCAACACCCCACCCCCCCCCCCCCCCCCCCCTCCGAGCCCCCCCCGAGCCCCGGAGTCACCACACTGACCGGGATTATGGCAAATCAACCAGAAACATTTCACTCAAACAATTGCTCAGTTGGCGCCTGCAGGCACACATGAGCAGTAACACGTGCATGCACATGTTTGTGTGTGTGTGTGTGTGTGTGTGTGTGTGTGTGTGTGTGTGTGTGTGTGTGTGTGTATGTGTGTGTGTGTATAAAGGGTAAAGGGTGCATTTAGCAGACGCTTTTGTCCAAAGCGACTTACAATCAGTGCATTTGTGGGGTTCGACATGTGGACAGTTGGAGGAGGAGGAGGGGGATCAAGGGGATGGAACCACGGACCCTACGGTTAGTGGACGACCCGCTCTGTCCCCCCGCCCTAGCCACTGAGCTACAGCCGCCTGTGTGTATATATGCGTGTGTGTGTGTGTGTGTGTGTGTGATTTTTTTGAGTTTTTACATTTTACATTTGAATCCAGATGTTACCCTGTTAAAAAAACACCTTGCATGTATCAGAGCCTGCCAGGCGACAGACAGGCAGTCAGCCGTGAACTGATAGACAGGGTGTGCACTTTCAAAACCGCAACGGAAAACAGACACCAATGGAAAGGGAGCCTGGCCTACGCACGCCGACGCCACACCGAGACACACGCGCACAACATTTGATTTGAATTCAACACCAAACGGGCAACTTACACACTAACTGTTTACATCGCCGTTTCCCTGATGTGAATCACGTAGGCCATAAGCGTGAGTGAATGCTGAGTGCAACTGTTTCTCGGTAACAACCCTTACAGTAAAAAGCAAAAGACTACCCGCAGCATTTCAAAGATAAGAACACACACACACACACACAAAGGCATCATTGGAATCTGGTTAAATGTCACAGGAGCGCACTATCTGTCCCCTGACTGACAAGGCGTTATCTCACCTCAGCCCTGGTCGGCCCGCTCTCTCTCTCTCTCTCTCTCTCTCTCTCTCAAGACAGTCAGACAAGCCTTTCACCTCCCCCGCATGCCTGGCATCCACCCCCCCCCCCCCCCCCCCACCACCACCCTACCTGCTTGCTGCTCCAGCGCATTCTGCCGCGCCGGGCGTCCTGTCCCGTCCGTGTGCTGTCCCCCGCGGCTCCCACCCACAACCCTAACCCTGAGCACCCTGGCCGCTCGGACCGGCTGAGGGGGAGGAGGAGGAGGAGGGGGGAGGAGGAGGAGGAGGAGGAGGAGAGGGAGGAGGGGCTGGATGGGGTGGGTGCTGTCTCCACTCAACGTAGCACGTGAACGGATTACAACCATGAGCCCCCCCACCACACACACACACACACACACACACACACACACACACACACACACACACACACACACACACACACACACACACACACACACACACACACACACACACACACACACACACACACACACACACACACACACACACACACACCCTCCTTACTTACTACATCTCTCCTCAGCCATCCCCTCCTCTCTCCCTCCTGCAGCAGCTCCACGGGCCCGTCTCAGTCTCAGTCACAGTCCGAGCTCTCGTGCTTCAAAGCTCGCCAGGCTTTGGGTTTTTTTTTTTTTATCCGAGAACCTTTTCTTTTGTTTGTGTGTGTGTGTGTGTGGGGGGGGGGGGGGCATTTCTTGTATTTCTCTAAAGAGCTGTAGCTCCTTTTTTAAGCAGTCGTATTCGGCAGCACACTTTCTGTTCTTCACACGCAGACCTCCAGCAGGCCTCTCCCTCTCCCTGCTCAAAGCAACGCACACCCCCCCCCCCCCCCCTCACACACTCCTCCCTTTCCTCCCCCTCCTCTTCTTGTCAGCTGCTTCCATTGACTACACATGACCTCAAACAACACACGCGCAGACACACACACACACACACACAGACACAGGGGGCGAGCCCCACACACTAACCTTGAGCACTTCCACGGGCACCTGCATGCTCTGGTAGTGCTGCGGGGTGTTGACAGCCAGCGTGGGCGCCGGGGCGCCGGCCATGCGCTGCATGTACTGCAGGGCCGCATTCTGCTGCTGCTGTCGCTCGCGTTGCTCCTCCTGCTGCAGCTGGTCTCGCATCAGCTGCACACACACAGGCACGCACGCACACATACATACGCGCATTCACACCACACACACGCACGCACACATACACGCATTCACACACACACACACACACACACACACACACACACACACACACACACACACACACACACACACACACACACACACACACACACACAAACACACAAACACACACACACGCATACGCAAGCACACGTGCGGCCATACACACACACACACACACACACACACAGACAGACACAAACACACAAGTGAGCATGTCATATTTCCTTTGGTTGCCGGGCAGAGTGAAAGTGAACCACTAGAGGGAGCAGCAGAATAGTGGAAGCGACGCGATCAGCCGAAGTCCATTTCAGTTCACTTAAAACTCTCTCCGGAAAGACTTGTGCCCCAAAAAATGTCCAGATCACTGGAACCGGCGCGGCTCCCCCCGCGGAGCCCAAGGTGTTCGGAGCGCTGTGGGTTTTGCGTTCGGCGCGTGGCACGCGAGAGCCGGCGGCGGGGTTACCTGCATGCGCAGGCCGATGCGCGAGGCCATGGCTGGGGGACGGGGGGGGAGCGGTGGGCGAGCCGACGTCAACGCTCCGCAGTCCAGCCCGAGAGAGAGAGAGACACCTGGGAGGGAGGAGAGAGAGACAGAGACAGAGACAGAGAGAGAGAGACAACGAGAGGGACAGTGAGGAAACGAGAGTGACAAGCCGCCAGGGGAGTCGGAGAGGCGAGCGCGGAACTGATTCACACGGGTGTGGAACGTCCATGTTCCGTATCAGCGGGACGCCACAACTTATAGGCCGACAAAGCTATTTTTAAGGATGTGCTTGGTCATCGTTTGCTGTGTTTGCCTCGCTCCTTCCCCACAGTAATGAGCGGTGTTTGTCCATTACTTAGGGGTCAATTTTGCCTTGATAAGCTATTTATGGAGAAAGGATGACAATGAAAACTGACACCACTTAAGAATGTTAATTATGAGGGCCTTGACTCAGCGCAGCCAAGAATGCATTATGTATACAAAGTGCAACAACAGTGGCAAAAAAAGGGGTTTCATACAAATGTACTTATTGCAAGTCGCTTTGGGTAAAAGCGTCTGCTTAATGCCCTAAATGTAAATGTAATTGACCCACTAATCAACAGCCTTTCGGGTTTCCCTTCCTTTCTGGTCTTCCCCGCCAACATTCAACAACAATACATTTAGAGTCCCGAAAAAACCAAACAACAAAACAAAAAAAACTTCCCTAAACAAATACAATTGCAGTGTCACGTAGTCATGTGGAGATCTCCACGCGCTGAACCGTTAAATCTCGAACCGTTATGAGCATCGTCAGTGGGGGGCGTGGCCCAGCAAAGGCCCCGCCCCCATCGGTCACCTGTCCGTCTGCCCTCTGTGTGACGCGGCCCGGGCTTTGGGTGAAGTAAGGCCGGCGGCGCGCGCTTCATCTTGCAGACTGCAAGCAAGCGGCAAGACATGACAAAACAAGACCCCCGAGCGCCATTTAGACAGAAATCGCTAACAGTGAGAGCTAAGCCGTCTGACCGGCTGTCCCTGCCCCCCCCCCCCCCCCCCCCCCCCAGCGGGACTAAACGTGTCTGCGTCTGGTCCGGGCGAGACACTGCGGGGGGGGGGCACGGGAGGTGAGGCCAATGGGGGGCTGCGATGCTCCCCGGGCGCGAGTAACGCCGCCACTGCCGCCGCCGCCGCCGCCACCGCCACAGAACTACCCTGCCCTGCTCGCAAAGCCGGGGATGAAACGTAGCCATGGCAACGGCAGATGAGAGGTCATGTGGCAGTCATGTGCTGCTGTTGTGTCTTGTTGTGGTGCGATCATGTGAGCAGAGGTTTTTATACGCGCCCTTAAAACTTGAGGCTGGCACACTTTCCGCGAGCCGCGGCAACACGCGCACACGTGCGCGTGTGTGCGCAAACACACACACACACACACACACAGGCACACACACACAGACACACACACACACACACACACACACACACACACACACACACACACACACACACACACACAGAGAAGACACGCTCCTGTGTCATCGTATCTTAACAACACCGCCGATGACTTTGCTTCCCTCGGACTCCCTGACCACCGAGAGGTTTTTTAAACATTATGAGTCACCGCCCGAAATGTATTCTATTGTCCGCATCTTTGGCCAACGTGGTTTCTGAATGGCCCCAGAGAGGCCGCTCGAGTCATCTCAGGCTCCGGGGCGACCAACCAGCGCTCGGCTCTTTCAGATCTGGGAGCCACAGGCCCGTATATGGGCAGAGACAGAGAGTGAGCGAGGGGAAAGCGGGAGATAAAGGCTCTTTTGTGTCTGAGGTACAATAAGAAGGCCAGCTCCTATTGAGAGGGTCTCAAGTCGCCTGTTGTCCAAAGTGTACTTTTCGATACCCGAGGGGGCACACACTGGCCCACACGCGTGCATAGTCGCGCAGAAAACAAACACAAACACATAAACACACACAAACCCATAAACACACACAAACACATGAAACACACATCCACCCATGAGGCCACCGCCACTCTGGGAAGTGTAGTCTCCGCCCGCAAAGAAGAACCCAAATGTCCTCGTAAACAAACAAATGCTGCCACTTTTTCGCCACATACAAACAAAAGAAACCAAATGGCGGACCCAATGGCAAACACAGCAGAGTTAGCTGTCCCACACTTAACGCTAATGCGACTTAGCCCCCTGCCGCTATGTTTGAACGGTTAACATGAACACACAGACATGCACCACTATTTACAGACTGTCCTCAGATATATGTGGACTCTTCTGCACACACACACACACACACACACACACACACACACACACACACACACACACACACACACACACACACACACACACACACACACACACACACACACACACACACACACACACACACACACACACACACACACAGGTTTTGAATGCTGTGCCGGGAGTATTTATAGAGCCTGACGAAAGGGGTGATTACATCTCCAAAGGCAAACGTCAGGATGAGAATGCTGTAAACTCAGAGGGCGGCGAGGGCTCCTGTCTCCTCCCCCGAAAATTGTTTTGCAATGCAAAAAAAAACCCTAAACGTTATTAAACCCATCCACTCATCGGAGGCCTGTCAACAGTGCCTCAATATAACTTGTGTATTCAATTTTGGATGAACGATGGCATGTGAGGCCCCCCCATGACGAAACGCTCCACATCAACTACCTGTTGAGGCCAGTGGCTTTGGTTTCCTCCATGCAATGTGGACACAGCGTCCCCCCAGGTGAAGACAGGCTAATCCTCCACACACATCCCCCAGGAATATCTCGACATGACATTAATAGGGCGACAATAAGACATTGTCGTTCCCCTCCTCGCCTTCTCTGTAGACCCTCTCCATGTCCCCCCCACCCCCCACCTCCCCTCCCTGATGTTGCGCGTGTACACACACACAGACACACACACACACACACACACACACACACACACACACACACACACACAGACACAGACACACACACACACACACACATACATACGCACACACATTCGTACACAGACACACACAGACAGACACACACACACAGACACACACAGGACAGACAGACATACAAACAGGGTATCATTTCCTGATGTCATATGGTGATGCACTGCCACCAGGCAGAGTGCTCCCCCACACCGGCCTCCCGGCTGCCCGGCATCCAGAAGGGGCTGAGCAAGGCATCTGTGACGCAGTGGCATCATACTACTGCCATTGTGCTGCCCCGGCACTGTGATGTCACCGCCGCTCCACTTCACAAGTCTGCTGGCCAGGGGGCGGACGCCGAGCGGAGGAAGACGGGGTCAGGGGTCGCTTCGGGATCTGATATGGTTATTCACTCACGCTCATGCGCCCGTGCCCGTGTGTGTGCGCGGACACACACACACACACACACACACGTACAAACACACACAAATGCACGTACAAACACACACACATACACAGGCACGCACACACACACACACATGCACGTACAAACACACACACACACACGTACAAACATACACACACACACACATACAAACACACACATACACACACATACACACAATATGCGCCAAGTGAGCGCCACCGAGTCCAGTGCAAAAGGCACCAAGCGCAAAAGTTCTCTTACAATATAATCTCTTCATGCAACACAGCTTCACACACACACACACACACACACACACACACACACACACACACACACACACACACACACACACACACACACACACACACACACACACACACACACACACACACACACACACAGTTTGATGCTAATAAAAACTTTGGGATTACAGACATGGTGGTAATTTGTTAGTGTGTATTTATAGAGGTGTCTCTGCAGAAGCAAGGAGCCAACCAAGAGCCAATGAATATGAGATGTGTACTCCCCCCCCCACACACACACACACACACACACACACACACACACACACACACACACACACACACACACACACACACACACACACACACACACACACACACACACACACACACACACACACACACACAAGTGCTATTATCGTTATGTTAATAACAAATCATCCTCTCTTGTTAATTAACACACAAAGCACACACATACACCCCCCCCCCCACACACACACACACACACATGCAAATATACATAAAAACACACGGATAAAGGGCACGGCATTTGCATGTGAAGTGATAAATGAAACCCCCTTGTTTCTGTTCCTCTTTTCACAAAACACCATGTTCCGTTGGGGCATCTGCTGTTAAGTCTGTGCCTGTGCATGAGTGTGCGTGTGCATGCACGGGTGTGTGTGTGTGTGTGTGTGTGTGTCTGTGTGTGTGGTGGGTGTGTGCGCGCGTGTGCGTGCGTGTTTGTTGGTTATGCGAGCATGTAGCCCTGATTAACAGCATTGTAAATTCTTGTATGGAAAATATCAATCCTTCTACAATGTTATATATAAATCTATATCTATATATAGATATATATATAGATATATATATATATACACACACTGCCACCCTTCTGTGTATATATACCCTCTGGGGAATGTGAAACACTCACCCAAAGGAAGGCAGGATTGCATGCCACTGATGGCACGGCAGCTATGAAATCTTTACCCCTCTACCCCCCTCATTGGTCTCTCTCACCCACACACACACACACACACACACACACACACACACACACACACACACACACACACACACACACACACACACACACACACACACACACACACACACACACACACACACACACACACACACACACACACACACACACACACACACACACATCCCTTAACAACAAAACAGAGACCAGCCTCCTGGCCAGAGATACAGACTGGCTGGCTGGCAGGCAGGCAGGCAGGCAGGCAGGCAGGCAGGCAGGCAGGCAGGCAGGCAGACAGACAGACAGACAGACAGACAGACAGACAGACAGACAGACAGACAGACAGACAGACAGACAGACAGACAGACAGACAATCAGGCAGACGGGACGGACGGACAAACACAAAAACACACACACACCGTTACCTGTTTAATAAGAAAATAGTGTTGGCAATGGGGGGGGGTGGGGGGATTCGCGCTGCTTGTGCTGCGGACTACATCACAAAAACCACAAGAGGCTGGAGAGAATCTGCAGTGGAGATAAAGACAAGAGTGGAGGACAGAGAGAACAGAGAACAAACAAAGAGAGGGTGAACGTTTGTCGGCCAAGAGCAGGACGGACGCCGCGGGACGGTGGATGCGGACGCGGGACGCAGGTGCAGCTCACGTTTTAGCACACGGTTGGTCTTGCAGTTGGGGGGGAGTGGGGGGGGGGGGGGGGGGCGGGGCCGGGGGGCCAGTAGTAGCATTAGACAAAGTGTTGCCGCGACACCGCGCACGCTTCCAACGCTGCCGTTTACACAACTCTCATTGGGCTCCGTTTCCATTAGTCACACACACACACACTTCCTTCAGACTTCCTTCCTGATGGATTGCATGTGTGTACCGTCCCTCGGCATGTTGGATGGTGCCGAGCCGTTTGGTGTTTCCTCATCCCCCCGTTAATGGCCCCCGGACACTGATGAGCTCCGGTGGAGCATGCCAAGGCACACGGGGGGACTAAAGGACAATAGCACGCGGCTTTAATGAATGCTCGATTCCGATTGGTCCATCACGACATTCACGTCTGTCTGTTATTCATAGCAGCGATCGGCTATTTGGAAATAATAGGCAGCTGATTGCCGTAATCTCACAATCAGAATCGTCGCTAGGGACGTTATTTCCAAATCTGACAGACCATTTGTTATTAAGGGAAGTAACGAATTCCTTCTAAAATCAATAAAAATACATTTTTGTTATCTCTAGAGTCAAATCACTTGCATCTTTAGTAAGTAGTCGGCAAAATAAGCAGGCTTATGTACAGTGAGTCGGTCATTATCATAAATTTTCATGGAGTATCTTACTAAATAAAAAAAGAGACCTGAGGACACATGCATCTGGTCATACTCCAACACACATTCAGGGTTTACCACGATAAAATCCGACATGCTACATCTTTGTGTACGCTATTACCTCTTAGTGTATGCCTGGATGTATGTACATCTATGTATATATTTATATTTCTTTATATATATTTTTTGTATATTGTATTACATTGGTCTATATAAATATATTTATATATTCTAACACTCTACTATACGTAGAGTGTCTGTCTCTTCTTCTTTTCCCCCTGGAGTATTGTAACGAATGCAATTTCCCTCAGGGATCATTAAAGTATGTCTGTCTGTCTGTGTTGGAGAGACGTGGCTGAAAGCGAGACATCTTGTTGTTGTATTCAAGAGAAAGACACGAGTTGCGTTATTGGGTACTTGTTGTCGTGTCGCAAGAAATGTTTCTTGCCTGTGGAAAGCTGCAGAAGCAGTTTGTCATCAATAACAGCGGAGATGAATGGTTTCAGTTATTCCACATGAATCACCATTGTCTGTAAATACACGAAAAACCCAGAAACGCTGTTTGTAGCTGTATGTGTCAGCCACTATTGCATCCACGCAGCATGAAGAGAAGACACTAAATATAGTGCACCCAAACATGTCTATGTAACAGAGAGCCCCTAACACACACACACACACACACACACACACACACACACACACACACACACACACACACACAAATAAACAGAGCAGTATTGCCACCAGCACAGCTGTAGTGAACTGGTGAGAATAGTTTGACAATGACATTATTGCCCTTGAAAACCAAATGCCTACATCGTAAGCCAATCAAAGATATAAAAAGAATAAAACAAAAGAGAGCACAGAATAACAACGTTATCAGCAAATGAAAATTCCCACAACCTTCCTTCTTACTTCTGTCAGCCAAGCTTTCCCAATTCCTGGTGAAGACAGAAGTGAAGCAACTTCCTCAGAGCAGAAAATAAGGAAAGAACACCAAGATGCATTGCCACAACTGTAAACTAACAACTCAATAACCTATGGGGCCACATCACCCAGAGTCGACCCTCAGTCTTAAAGCCCTTTCACTTTAACACTTTAAATTTAGAAGTACTGCAATTTATGGTGGAGCTATAGCATGCTATCAAATTATGAAATATATTTATAGTTTTTTTTATTATTTTATCATCATGGGGAGAAAAGCAAAAATGATTAAACTAAATAAATAAATCAAGCACAATAAAACAAATAATCATGTAAATGCTTGGTCAGAGGGAGCGCGCCCCGCACAGGTTCTTAGAAAGAGTGTAATTGGCCTATATGCAAACTATAAATACACCTTGATGATAGCATCTAATTTCTTCTGTGGGCCTTCTAGGCATTATGTTCAGCAATGTCCTTTGCTTCAATCACTTTCTCTCTTACGATCGTCACCACTTGCGTCTATTCCTCTTTTTTTTTTTTTTTTTTTTTTTTTCTAATGAATAAATAACATTAGACGAAATGTCCAAGACACCCTGACAATCTGTCCTCCGATAACCTGACCTGAAGCATCCACATCCCCCCCCGCCTACGCCCGATGTCCTTACATACCCCCCACCCAGGTCACGTCACACCTGGGGCGGTGCAAGCAGGCGCAAGCGCTGTGGCCAAAAAAAAAAAAAAAAACGCATTTGGTGGCCTCAACTGGCACTACAGTGCGACACTGGCCTCAGCCAGGCACCACCGGGGACATGCTGATGCTTACAAGCCAATTGATGGGATTCACATGCCGTACACAAGTGCAAACTAAGTAGCCGTACACAATGGGGGCAATGCTGGAGACGACATACACTAGGAGTCGCTCTCGGAAAAAAGGTCAAAGTGCAACATACACCGGGAGACCTCGACGTTAAGTGGACGTACAAATACTGGAAAAAACAAGCAGGTGTTTCAAACAAACCAGCCTGGAGTCAGCGTCCATTAGGGGCACGTCTAACGAGACAACAAACCTTAAGACTGTAGAAAAACAGAAAGCTCAATGTCCCACGGACCGTGTCATCTCATTCACACAAACAAACCGAGGACTTTTAAAAGACTTTACCTGGGGCCCTGCTACCACGGGGGTTATCTCAAAGACAGCGTGGCGTTTCCCATCACTACGCCACGATCCATGTGGTGTCAAAAGAAAACTGAGCGAGAGAGCGAGGGGGACAGAGAGACAGAGAGAGAGAGAGAGAGAGAGAGAGAGAGAGAGAGAGAGAGAGAGAGATGGCGCGAGAGACATAACACTGACAGCCACGCCAAGTGCTAGAGCTGTATTCCGGCACACTCTGGCTCTCTAGCGTGCCAATGGCAGATCCGGGGTAAGCGTTGGAACTCCCCCCCCCCCCAACCCTCCTTCATAGGGCGGGCGTAACAGTAGAATGAGTTAGTGAGTGTCTTAGTCACCCCGACACACACACACACACACACACACACACACACACACACACACACACACACACACACACACACACACACACACACACACACACACACACACACACACACACACACACACACACACACACACACACACACACACACACACACACTCCTTTTTAAACACCAACGCAGCTTAATCTCCACCTCCTCACTGCGCTTCCCCTAAATTAGCCGGAATGCTGGCGTTTGTGGGGAAGAACAAGAGAAGCACAGTATCCGGTAAAGACACGCACACGCACACATGCACGCACGCACACAGTCACACAGTCACGACTGCATACAATACATATACAGTGTGGATATAAATCATTTCATAAGCCGCCTGTTCTATGACCGAGAGTAATAATGTTGTAATCCACTTTGTTGCAGTACATAAGTAGTTATTTGGAGTATATATATATATATATATATATATATATATATATATATATATATATATATATATATATATATATATATATACTTCTTAAGGACTTATGTTGACTTTCCCGACTTTACTATATATAAAAATAAAAAAAAAGTTTTACATTTACTCAAATACATTTGCAGTGGACCCGTTGTTACTGGCTGAAAAATTGAAATGAAATCTGAAAAGAACTGTCTCTTCGAACTATCCTTAGAGCCTTCCATGCCACTTGTTTAGTGAGTATGTTGACCTGCTTTACAGCCAATGGCAGTCAACAGGGCCGTGAATCAAAATGCATATCATATCATATGTCAAATCATGATGACACACCTCACTGCATTCTAAAAATATGATGGAATGTGTGCGGGGGAAGGAAGCCTTTCACCAACAAAATAAGGTGTGATGTAACAAATGTCAACAGGTGTATCCTACCACGAAGCATTGAAACACCGATGAGAATTTTCAGTGGAATCCTCACTTATGATGACCAAGAACATTTCCACAAATCTATTTGTTGTGTAACGCTCACCGTTACATCAAAGGTTAAAAGAAAATGCTTGGGGATGTTGAAATGCACTGATGTGAAACGGAGGTTGTCACTTGAAACAAATAAGAACTAAAAAGGCCTGCCGCTGATGGCGGTTACACATTAAAAGAGACCCACACCGAACGCAGCTCCAAGGTGCAATCATGTTGCCGTTCAGGTGAGTCTGCACCTTTTTTTAAGCTAAGATATGAGCTCCATCTGGTGGCATTTCATTGTCCCTAACTCACCTAGTAAATATAGCAAGTGTATTTCTAGAATAGCTCGACAGTTCCGGTTATATAATACGATGCAGCCAATCTATATTGTGTGCTAAAAGTAAACATGGCAGAAAGCTGTACATGTATACCGATGGAGCGGCCATAGCATTTGGATTGGCCTATCA
This sequence comes from Urophycis tenuis, assembly GCA_036785325.1. Classification (NCBI taxonomy): domain Eukaryota; kingdom Metazoa; phylum Chordata; class Actinopteri; order Gadiformes; family Phycidae; genus Urophycis; species Urophycis tenuis. The sequence continues at coordinate 15,980 of JAXIVH010000928.1, read as the reverse complement.
TCACCCTATACACTATTCCTCTTCCCCTTCTATGCGTTCACTTTAATTCAGAACGCGCGTTAAAAGACTTGTTCAACACGCCATCATCTCCCCGCCCCCGCAAAAAAATCTTCCACAGTCATGCTGAGGCACGTGGAGTCACCCATGATGCTTTGGGGAAAGTCAAGATTTTGAGGAACCAAGCGACTGGTGTGATATATTCAACCCAGTACGGCTGCGACAAAGCTAGACAAAACAAACAAAAAACCAAAAACAAAAAAAAAAAAACCTTTGGCCTTTAAACAGCGGTTGCGGTTTTACATTTCAAGTTTGCGTTTATTTACTACTTTGACCGGCAGGCGAACCGCCGTGGATGTGAGATGTGACACTCGTTTGACCGGATTATCGAGCACCCAGTTTCAGCATCGGTTTGGCCCTGACAAACCAAACCAGGCAGACTGCGCGTGTTGCAGGGACACACACACACACACGCGGGGCATAGCGAGAGCCGTGTCCTGCCTGCGGGCCTGTCTGTCACGGTTCCAGGGGAAGCTCCCAGATTAGCGGTGTGTGCTTGAATTTGTACATCTATCTTTAAAAAAAAAGGGGACTCCAGTGGCCGTGGCTCTGCCGGTCGAACACTGACACTCATTGCTTTCACGTCAACCCCCGAACCCCATGCCCCTTCTCACACACGGCGGCCGCCGAGGAATTGGTTTCAAAGTGTCACTCGGTTCGATTGTGCTTAAAACAACGAACACGAACGCGGACGCATCCCACCCCCCCGCGCCCCACCGCCCCTGCCACCCCCCCACCCCCCCCCCCCACAACCACCACCACCACCAGGCCGACAAGCATCCCTTGTTTGTATACAGAGGTCCCATCAGTGGGTCCGGCTCCCAGTTCTCATAGTGCCCGCAGTGTATTTACCGGGTTATTTTGGTCCAGGGGCAAGGCTCATCCACACCCTTTGTTCATTGGCTGCGAGGGTTGCGTTCCTACATCATCCGTCCAATCAGGAAGCCTCTGTGTGTGTAGGAGGCGAGATCACTGACCAAGACTGCCTTGTACTCTTTTGACAATAGTCCGCACACACACATATACGTACGCATCCACGCCGCGCATGAGCACGCGTCCGCGCACACGCGGATTAAGTCCACGTACATGCGCACGTGTCCACACACACACATTCGTACACACACACACACACACACACGCACGCACACGCGCACACACGCACACACGCACACGCACACACACACACACACACGCACACAGCCCCGAGCTAGATCCCTGCCTATAACCAGGTTAGGTTGTTCCATCTCTCAACCCGCTCTTGGTTACTATGGCTGCAGATATGGCTGCAAACAAACAACCCAGATAGTTGGCTGGCGCGTGGTGCCGGAATAGTGCGACTCTACGCAGAGTCAGACTAAGAGCCCAGACAGCCGAGGGCCCGCTCACTCGTCAATGGAACAAAGACCAACCGTCGATATATATGCATATCTGGTTATATCTGCGGCCTTGGGGAAACGCATTCACAGAACACTACCCCCTAAAAAGGGGGGGCTCGTTATATATATAGCCCTCGCAACGCTGCGAGGCCATCGCGCTACTCCCAATACTTCAATTATGAATCCGTCTCATAAGATGATGCTATGCAGCAAAGTAAACACCTGCCAGTGAGACAGACAGACAGCCAAAATGACAGGCATGGGTAGAAAGGTGGCGGTGGCAGGGGGGGGGGGGCCTAGAGTGACAGCACACCGTGTGCACATATAACCAACCGCACAGCATTTTCTTCTGCAAAAAAAAAGTGCGCGCAGTGATCTGGAATGGCTGGTATTTGGGAGATAACGCACACACACACACACACAAACAGACAAGACTCCAACACACTGCAGACCACAATGCACTCCTCCGAGAAAAAAAAAAACACCCAGCTGGGACAGGGACACAACCTTGAGAAGTGACACACACGGCAGGGCCAATGTCTCCCTTCGGGGGTGACTGTTGCAATGCGTTCCGGGTGGAAAGGCAACAAAAACTAAACAAACACGGAAACAACAATGTGTGAATCAGAGACTCCCTGGCACCAGCCTTGCTCCTCTGCACAACAGAGGAGGCTACAGATGGTGCAAGTAAGGTCAGAATGCAGAATGGTTCAAACAAAAACAAAAAAAATCTTATTGCGAATTATTTTGGATGGATATTGCAATTGCGATGATTCACGATTCGTGGACTGGGAATAATACATTTTTCATCACAATTTTCATTTCCACTGAAAAAGCATTACAATCAAAACATGATCCTCGTTGGGGTCAGTACCAAACAAAGCAACCATATTTTCTTGCGTCTGGAGCAAAAAAAAAACAAACCTAAGCCAGGAACTTCCCTGTGGCCAATACGTAAACGCGGTTCTACATTCACCTCGACACATTTTTTTTCGCACTTGCGGCTCGCGCGCTGCGCCTGCGCTCGGCCGCACCGCGACTCCGATGAGCGGTCTTGGTGAACTGTTCCGCTCTGCGAGCGCACACAGTGCATCCCATCTGTGACACGATAGCTTAGCGGTCCGACTCCAACCACACGTCACCAACCTGCCAGCCGAAAGGGGAAGTGAGAGGCTGCACCGGGGGACTCGCATGGGGAAGTGGAGTCACACATTCAGCACATGGTCTCAAAAAAAAAAAAAAAAAAAAAAGGTCCAGCCCTCCTCCTCTGTCCTCCCAACGCAGGGTCATGTGTCCCTTTGTCACCCATCACATGACATGGCCATCTCGCTGTGTTTTGGGGATTCTGCAGCGAGGCCTTGCCTTAAGAAGGTCAAAACGCACGGTTTACCGAAAACGTAAACACACAAGGAGTCACACATTTCCTCTGCACCAATCAGGGGGGATGTAACAGAATATCGGGCCCCATGAGGCCAATGGATGAAACGGTGTTTACTTACTGCCTGCTGATATTTTACGCTGGAGTACATCCATAAGCGCTCGCCTGTGGGCCTCTGTGCGTGTCTGTGTCTGTCTCTGTGTGTGTGTGTGTGCGCATACACGAGAATGACCGTGTTTACTTTGAGGAAGGTAACCCAATTACCGGTACCTAAAAGTGTACATGGGTGAAATGAGCCTGAAGCTATGGTCCCAATGCACTTTTCCATGGAACATAGCTAAAAGTGCTCACAAAAACATGCTGAAATGGGACCATCAAGTCAAACAGCTGACGCACGGACACGCGCACACGCACACGCACACGCACACTTCATAGAAATTGTAAACACGCATCTGGGAGGTTTGGAAATAAAATGCTAAATTGGAAGCAAACTATGTAATCAAACCAAAAAAAAACAACATTGACCTTCATCAAGGTTCTAAGGCTTGAAACCTGACTCTTTGTTCCCATGACAACCAGCTGAGCGTGAGCGCAGCTGTGCTTGGTTTTAAGAGAGAGAGAGAATTACAAAAATAAGAGATGAAGAGGCTGGGAGAGAGAGAGAGTGACCGAGTGAGACGGAGAGAGAACGCGATACGGTGAAATTTGACAGTTTGTCTTTTGCCATGCTTCACATATTAGCCAATAACCCCCTGACCCGGCCGACAGGAACCTGACACCCAGAATAGAGAAAGAAAAAGAGAAAGAGAGAGAGAGAAAGAGAGAGTTCCTAGCATGTTTCTTTTAGAAATCAGGTTGCCGATTCATAGGCAGAATGGGGAAGGGAAGACTAAGTCCAGCATAGCCCAAGCCTTGATTGTTATTCTGAAAAGCAATATACTCTTTTACATACATTCCTTTACACAAGGACATTACGCTGAATGAATGCGTAACAACTGCCAATAAAGCACTTCACACCAGCTAAAGTTCGAGCATGAACAAATGTGCTTGATGTCAATATCCTATGCAGCATAATTTCAGGGTTTTTGGTGTACAGCTGCATCCCAGGTTTCACCCACCTTGCGTTTTCCACCTCTGAGAATATAATACAAATTCATCGCCATCCGTTTGACATTCAATTGCGCCGCAATTATAATTTGTCACGATCCACTTGTTAGAAATCTTCCATAAATAGCTTTCACTCTCTCTCTCTCTCTCTCTCTCTCTCTCTCTCCCTCTGGATCCATGTGCCCACAGTGAAGGCTGGGGGTTCCACTGTGGATTGGTCTGGAGCGGAAATCTAAGCTGGTTTGGTTCTTCTGCAGCCATGAAAATGTGTCCTCTATGCCAATCTCATGCCAATGTAAGCCGTCAGTAAAACAAGCTGGCGGATCTGTGTGTACCAAGTGTTGGTCCTGATCGTGTACATTACTAAAATACTAACGCCAAAAATAGCAATTATTATCATACTTACCAGCGTAAAATCATCCAAACTGTGGTATTCATTGCATTAGCACTGCGAACAACATTCGGGGGAAAAAAAACAGCGTTAAGAAGAGAGACTCTTACCACAAGAGTGGGAAATCATAATCAACCAGTGGGTAGTCCCCCATCTCTTCACATTAGCAGTCGTCACACTATGAATTCAAAAGTGCGACTCTTAATTCTGTCTGACAGGAGAAGAAAAAAAAAAAAAAACACCCCGATTCATGTCTGCACACACAAAAAAAAAAAAAAAAAAACACACACACACAGAGCACGGTGGAGTGACATCCAAATGCACACATGTAGCCTGTTCTACACATGCCTGGCGCCTACTGTACTGCCTGTGCATGTGTGTATTAGGTGGTGACAACCGAGAAAGGAATTTGCAACAGCGGAGCCTGGAGACCGCATCAGGGGCAGCAATCGGCAAATCAACATAGGAGGGATGTTTTTCCTCATTCCGTAAAATCTACCCGCTTATCGGTCAGTTCTGCTATTCAGCCCCCCCCCCCAGGCGACTTGCCAGTTTACCCGTCTGACAGCTGAGAAGGCAGGCGACGTGAGTGCTGAACAAAATGTGTGCCACACATCTTTGACTCACTCGCGTGCCACTGGACACTGGTGGAGGACCACACCGTCCGTCCGTTTGGCTGACAGGTCAACGCATGTCATGATGAGGCCCAGGAGATGTGAGGGAGATGTGAGGGAGAGATGTGAGGTAGTGACCTTGAACGTGTGGTTCCCTTTTTCTCTTGTTTTTTTTGTCCTTTCGCATGACTATTGGACAAAAAAAAATCCAGTCACAAGTTGGTCGGTAAAGGTTTTAACCAACCTCGAGAAAACCTAACTGTGACTCATGGGGGATTCTGTTAAATGGATTGTTTTGATGGTGTCAGAGGCAGAATTTCAAGGACACACTATCGGAGCACCATATTGAGTCACTGTCGATATTTGTCCGCCTTTTGTGGTTTTAATGGAATCAACAAACTCAGCACAAACATGAGGCCATGGAAATGCATGGACGCAGTTCTTATAAATGACCAAAAAAAGTACACAAGTAGAAAGTAGGCCCTATTAACCAGTCAAATTAGGAAGTGCATGGTGACTTCGGCCAAAGTGGTCTTAACTTACAGCGAATCAAAGCGTTTTGACCCTGCTGCCCGTCTGCCCTTTGAACTTTAGTGTTTACTGAGGAATAGAAGGAATGTCCAGCACTCGTCGGGGGTCACAGGTCAAAGCAGTGCGTTCGTGCGCCATGAAGTGGTATAAGCACTCGAAGTGTGGCATTCACTTGTTGGACATTCTTCGGGCTTTTCAAATAAATACCAATTGCTGTTCAATGTAATCCGAAACATCACACACACACACGCACACGCACACACACACACGCACACGCACACAGAGAGAATAATGATAAGCACATCAGTGTACATACACTTCTGCTGTGTAAATAAAAGACTGGTTTGCGGAGGGAGATGCACGGATCTAAATCCCCTCATTAGCTTGCCGATGGGTTTATGACAAGGTTTCTTTACACTACGCCAGTGTATACACGGCAGTGTGATCAGTAGGGCTGATACGCGACGGCTGTTGATAGAAGCACGGTTCTCACTTGTCCTTCGCTCAAACAAGAACATCGCGCGGCCCCATTGCGCCTACTGGCGAGGACTGGCTCGTTACAAACGTCACCTGTGTCACACTTTCTCAAAACTTTTCTCATGTGTCTATGGAAGAAAAAAAACAGGGGGGAACATTGCGTCGATATCGACACGCTTCTCGCACAAAAAAATATAGACACTGGAAAAGTCTTGACAATAACTCCGCGCTTTACGTGTATTTAACTTCATGGCAAAGTGGACAAAAGGGCGTGAATAAACCACGAAGGACATATGCGAGTAATATTGTCAAGGGGTCTTGGGAGTTTTCCACCGGCAGCTAAGTTTAACTAGTTGCAACGTTTAAAGGTGCAGAAATACCACTTACCCGCTCTGAAGGTCAGACAGCAACGAAGTTAGATTCAGGTTCAGGAAAGTGCGTCCGCCAAACCTCCTATGCGCACTTTTTTTTCTTTATTATACTGAGATTGCCACGCAGGAGCGCAGCTAAACACGCCGCCGACCGTAGTTCCGCGCGTCAACGTGTATCGGTGTTTCGGTAAACCACATCGCCTGCACTTGGATGGACGATTTGTTTTCGTTTTGTTCCCCGACGAGATGTTTTGACAAGTTGGGAGCTTCTGCGCGGTCACCTGTGTGCATAGTGACAGCTCACGCCACCAATGACAGGAGGCGCACACACGCTGCGAGGGAAATGTAGTTCTTGGACAGTATGGCCAACACGTGTTATTTTCTGACAGTGACGTGATGCGGATTGCTTCGACACGTCCTATGTATAACTAAAGGGCGTTTAAAATATGTCTGCGAAGACCAAAACGACTCCCGAGTGCCCTTTGGCAGCGTTACTTTGCCTTTCTAATTTGGCCTTACTGGTTGTCACGTACATGCACTGGCTGGTGACGGAATGACGGGTTTATAAATTGATGCCGTCGGTTATTACACCGACAATGACTGCGAGTGTGTTGACAGAATTCTACATTAGTTCCCATTGGCTATGGAGATCAGTAGGCTATTTAGAATTTACACTTCAATAAGACGACAGGTAGAATGAAAAGCCGTGCACCCAGCTATACCCCAGTCCGCCACCAGAAGGTGGTATAATGCCAGCCTCATCCACACAGGGAATGACTGGCCAATGCCATTCGTTTTTGCGGTCCCGTTCGACACAAATAAATACGTTTCAGTGGGCAGTTTGTGTTTTTATTCCACGGTTACAATAAGTTTATATGTGGAATCCACATCACTCAATAGTGTTCCACATGGGGAAAAAAAATAAATCACATTGCTTTTATCCAGAGTTGTAGCGTTGATTAAAATGCATATGGTGGTCTTCCTCACAATTTACCAAATTTACAACATATCCAAGAAAAATTAGGTTATCTGCGTAATAATCAGATGATTGATCTAAACATTCAAAAATCAATCACTTAAAAACCAGCAAACCAGCATCAATCACTTAAAAACCAGCATGGCTCGAAAATATAAGTCAAATCAATTTTTTCTCCATACTTAAATGCAGGCCATAAAATCAAACTCAGGTCCGCCAAGACATTTTGCTTTTGGCCAGATACTGAAATGAAATAATAAATACAATCCGTGAAAATAAAAAGGAATAATACAATCAGCAGGATCTTTTTCCCCATCTGCGAAACACGTATTTGAAATACTCATCTCAACGCTTAGTCTAGTCGTGGAAGGCAGGACTCCCAATTCTTTTTCAAGGACAAATCAGGAAGTACTAGCTCGATTTGGCGTATGTATGTGTGTGTGTGTGTGTGTGTGTGTGTGTGTGTGTGTGTGTGTGTGTGTGTGTGTGCTGGTGCGTGTGCGTGTGTGTGCAGGGGAATCCAGTTCTAATGTAGACGAGACACCGGCCGGACAAGAAGCAGCGGACACAAACTGGGAGCTACGGGCCGGGGGGGGGGGGGGAGTTGGGGAGGTACAGAGAACTAGCGTCTGTGCAACACAGGTTAACTGGGGGGGGGGCAGTGCGACGCCGTGGTGGGGCGCTCCTATGACGAGAGAATCCCCTGTGTTACGTGCAGACCGAGAAGGGGTACTGCGGGTGCCACCAGTCCATGAGCCGGACGCTGTGCACGGGGTCCAGCACCACCTGGAGGCCGCCGTGCTCCGCGCGCACCCGGCCGCGCCGCGCCGGCGAGTCCTGGAAGAGCAGGCGCACGCGGTGGTGCCGCATGTCCGTGCTCACGTTGATGGCGAACTGCGGAGTGCGCGGGCGCACGGGCGGAGAGAACACAGAGAACACAGGGTCAACGTGGAGCACCGGGCTTCACTTGATTCCATTCAAAAAGGGCGATTTTCATTTCCCGTCTGATTCATTACAAAAAAATGTAGCAAGCGTATGCATTTTGTTTAATGTGTGGGTGTTTTTGTGCCTTTATGGACAGGACAGTGAAGAGAGACAGGAAAGCAGGTTAGAGAAGGGAGGGAACAACATGTGACATAGGACCACAGGTGGGACTCAAACTCACGACTTTTTGAACCGGAGTACAATTGAGTTGGGAAATCATACCTGACCTTCATCTAATCAAAATCATTTCAACTTCAAAGCGGATCAGCAGAGCTCGGGCGCATCCCCATCTAGAGTGAACACGTCTTTAGGCTACAGCCTACATACAGGTAGGCTGCCGACATTGGGGATCGCACCCCAGTAACTTTTCGACTGGGAGTTGAACACCCTAGCCTATCATGGCTAATCTCCACTGCTCAAAAGGAAGTGGGGAGCTGTGTTGTACTGACCGTGGTGAGGGTCATCCCCATGACCACAGGGGTGAATATGAAGTTGAGGGTGGAGACCCGGAGCAGGTAGCAGTCAGAGTCTGGGTTGGCGTGGACGTCTTCGTACTGCCTGGGCCGGCAGAGGGAGTTGGTGTGGCCGTTCTTACGATGGCCCTGCTGGGGTGAGGAGAAGGACAGGCTTTTAAATCCCCTTGTTTACATTACATGACCGCACCAGAGAATGGAGTGGCGTGATTGAACTCCCTTACCTGCTTTAGAAACTTGAAGTTGAACTCCCACATAGGAGCGGGCCGAGTCCCAGATATCTTTGTGACCCAGAACAGCAAGCACTGCAGCGGGAGAGAGAGAGACGTCACTCACTGTGAGACATTCTGAAAGCGGAGCACCTATTTTGACTGCCAAACGTCATCGTTGAGCCACATCCTTTTCATCCTGCAGCATAAGAGGACGTGGCATCCATAAGCCACGTCCTTCTCATACTGCAGCACGAGAGGACGTGGCATCCATGAGCCACATCCTTCTCATCCTGCAGCACGAGGACGTGGCATCCATGAGCCACATCCTTCTCATACTGCAGCACGAGAGGACGTGGCATCCATGAGCCACATCCTTCTCATCCTGCAGCATGAGAGGACGTGGCATCCGTGAGCCACATCCTTCTCATCCTGCAGCACAAGGACGTGGCATCCATGAGCCACATCCTTCTCATCCTGCAGCATGAGAGGACGTGGCATCCATGAGCTACACCTTTCTCATGCTGGACTTCTATTTTGTTGTTTTTTTCCGTAGTATGCTTTTTGTTCCTACTGTAAACCACTGAAATAAATTGGTGGGTTGTATGCCTTTATTCACTGCTTAAAAGTATACCGAAGTGGTATAGTTCTTGTGGTAATGATGCAACTCAGTTTTCTTTGCTCCTCACCTTAAAATGTATAATATGTAAAAGTTCTGCATTGGAATAAAAAAAAAACTACTTGACCTACATTCTTTTCAGTTGTGTACTTACCATTAGGCCTGCACGATTAATCGAATTTTCATCATCATCGTGATGTGAACGTTTGCGATAAACACACCGCAAAAGCTGGTCTGTAATGCGATAAGTTCGCCACACACACTAGGGCCATCCTTAAAAATATTTTGGTTTGCCATAACCCGACTGACCCTGTCAATTTAGGACCGACCCAAATATATATTTATTTTCCCTTTTAGTCCGACCGACTTGCCGGTTGTAAACTTGCGTTAAGACCGACCGTTGTTTTTTTGCTCTTCAATCAACTAATGCAAATACAATAAAAACCTTTTATTTATATTTTAGTACATATCGCGAATATAAATTGCCTACATACACACGTAGGCTACGTTCTTTCTTTTGTATTTGCTTCATTTCATCAATGGTTCGCTTGTCTGTTATGATGGCTGCGGCTGCAGTAAAGAAAATGTTCGTCGTCATTCAAAGTTATACGGGTTCAGGCACCGTAGCAATAGGTCCTACATAAAAAAATGCATTGGAATATCTCAACACCGCATAACGTGACGTGTCGACTGATGTCAAGGAGACCACTAAACTTTTACAGGTTGGAGACCCAGTCAGTGACGCCACGATATGGAAATTTGTTTAAATTCATACCGACGTATTCACCGTGACCATTTTACTTTCTTTTTTAGTCTTTTCTTATTTATCGCCAGTCATATCGTCAACGCAATATTGTACAGTGTGATCGCACATCGCACATTTTGCTGATATCGTGCAGGCCTACTAACCATTACCCCAATACTGTTCAAACCCAGAGAGACCTGTAGATTTATTTATGGCAACGGTCTGCCACATTTGGTGGCATGTCAATGGCACCACAGAGACCTAAATTATTGACATGATATGTCGATACAGATCTAGCTTCTATCGGACTACTACGGTGTGCTACTTTAGCAGGTGGCTCACGCCAGCCACCAAGCTAGTGCGGGTGTTTGCCACAGATAAAGGCCCTGCCGCAGGCGCGTGGCCTCGCGTCTTGGCTAAAAAGTTGCACTTCAACAGACAGCAAAGACTGCAGTCAATGGCCAACCGGCACATACTTTCTGCGCCTGCACGAGAGGAAATAACTCTCCCTCCCAGCAGGCGACGGTAGTCTGCATTTGACATTTAACATGGACATCGGACAACCGAGTGCTGGGAATATATACAAACGTGATTCAAAGCAGATTGCCACAATGGTGCGGACTGCCGACCCTTAAGACTCTGGGTCTGAGCGAACGATAGATTGATGAGTTTTTCACTGTTTAAAATGGGGAAATCGTATTTGATTGTCGAGCTGCGCGTGACATTTTGTTTCGTGCTCAGCAACAGATTAAACAAGGACCATCTGTGAACAGCCCCTCCTCTTTGTGCACACAGCAATACAGCCAACTGTAACTATTTTTAAAATAATCTGTATCATACTGTCCATACTGTTATATACTGTCTATACTGTTCATACTGTTTGTACATGTTCTATTCTTTTAATTTATATTCTTAGTTATATCAATTTTTGATATTTATTTTGCATACGTGTATAGCCGTCTTGCACCAGGGATCGAGGGAAACGGCGTTTCGGTTTTTGTGTATGTCCTGTACGTTCATGAAAACTGACAATAAAATTGTCTTGATCTTGGTCTTGATTTTCCTCAGGAAGAAATATTTCTTTTTGCACACTATAAATCAGGGGGACACTGGATGATACAACACATAAAATGTGAAAACACATGCATACGAATAACCACTGGTGTACCTTTGAGTTGAGCAGGGACGTGGGCGTGGACTCGGGAAGCACGGGGACCGTGGAGAAGCGCAGGCTGAAGGGCTCGTACAGGAGGAAGAGGGAGCGAATCACGCACGCCCGCAGGCAGCGCATCCTGCCGATGCAGTTCGGCTGCAGACGGAACGGCAGGTCGGCGTCCAGACTGTAGTATCTGGAGGGGCAGAGATCAGGGTGTAGGGGGGGGGGGGGACATGGATGAAATGGATTAAACCTTGTGAAACGTGTGTAATGTGATAACGACTCCCACAGCGGGTCGGTTACGTCGGCAACCGAAATGCCCCTAACACTTGTATGCTATGTAAAACTTACATAAACCATTATGAGACTGCACAAGCTCATTGCGTGTAAATATTTGTCTTAAAACACAAGACGAACCCGCCTTTGGTCCGCAACACTTAGGACAATGGTGAGAAAATGTTTCTAACTGGTTTGACTTGTTATGAACAGGATTATATCATGTGCATGTATCGCTTTGTTCGCAATGGCGGAATATAAGATCCTGAGACCTGTATTATAATCATAACATAAAAATTATATTATAACTTTAGGTTTTTATTGGGGGGGGGGGGGGGGTTAATCGTCAATGACCACTCGTTATAACCACTCAGCCCTAACACAAAATGTCCAGAAGGTGAGACAACGCAAACATCTTCACCTTCTGTAGAGCCTGGTCCAGAAGGCCGCAGTGCATGTGACAATCCAGGCATTCCTGCAGATCAGGGAAAACCTGCACACATCTTCAGGACGGATGTAGGCGGACAGCATCAGCCAGATGTCCACCGGATACTCCCCGCCATCGAGGTTCTTGCTCTCTTGAGTCGGAGAAAGAAGAACTTCAGAACGTCCCTCATGCATGTGACTGTGTGTGACCAAGTGCTCCATGTGATGTGCGTGCGTGCGTTCGTGAGAGGGGTCGGTGGGGGGGGGGGGAATTACCTTTTCTTTTATTTTTCTTCTTGCGGACAGATTTACTTCCATTTTCATCTTCCTCTGACTCGTGTTCCTCGCTGCTCTCCAACACATCTCCCGTGACGCCAGCCGCAGAGGACAGCACCTCGATCACAGCACCCTGAGAAGCCTCCAGGCCACATAGTAACTTCACTGGCGGACACAACACAAGACAGCATTATCACTTTACTTTGTAAAGATGAAACGCTGACGATGGCGGCCATTAAAAAAAAGACCGCCGAATGCATGTAGATTACCTTCTTTTTCAACTGCATTCAGCACAGCCTTTTTCACCCTCCCCGACTTCACTACGGCTGGGTCTGCATTCGCGTAATCAGCTACTGACACTGAGGGGGCAGCGTGTACAGAAAAACACGTTTTGTTAGTGTGTTTTTGCAACAAACAAAGAAACATCACTTGGAATAGGTGTTTGAATTAAGCATAAGCAATGACCTCATTCAACTGTTTACTCATAACTTGAACCGTCACAGAAAATGTGACTTTTGGTGTCCATGGAACCGGTCAAATCTAACTGCTCAATAACTTGTCGCTAGGTTAGACCTCGGTTAACGTTTAAACTACCGCCACGTAAACTACTGTTATTCTTATACAGTTTAAACCCAGTCCAAGTACCGCCGACATTTTTATTCTATTGAGTGGTAGACACAGCAGGACAACGATAAGACGATGAAAAAAACTACTGAAATAGCTAACTAGTTAACATTAACCTGATTCAGAACAGACGTTAGCGGCCTTAAATTTCAGCCGTTTTCGGTTCCCTTTCTTGGGCATGACGATTTCAATGATATACGGACGCTTAACGGACTCTGTGTGCTGCCATGTCTCCAAGACAAGCAAATATAAATAGAAAGAGGTAAAAAATGTAGAGAATTTAAAAAAGGTTCCTCCGGGATCTTCAGCCATCATGGAATGACGTAGTCATCTTGGTCACGCGAGATTGCTATCAGCCTCTTGTTTTCTTCTCGAGCAAAAACATGGCATCGGTCTACGCAGTTGCTTTAGAGCTGCCATCTACAGGTACAAAGGTGTAATTGCACTGTAATAGCGATTTCTAATAGCGATGCTCTATCTATAATGGATATTTGATTCGATCATTTCTGTCTTATATTGTAATTAATTAAAATGACACACGTTATGTAATAAAATGCCTTAAAAACAACACAACAAAATCCACAATAATCTATATTGTGTCGCCATTCAAATCCTAGGCACATACTAATACAACATCTACAGTTGCATTTACATTTAGGGCATTTAGACGCTTTTATCCAAAGCGACTTATAAAGAGTACATTTGTCATAAGAAGGTGGAACATTTCATTGCTGCTAATACAGTAAGAAAGTCACCAGAACGTCTACTACTACTACTACTACTACTACTACTACTACTACTACTACTACTACTAACTACTACTACTACTACTACTACTACTACTACTACTACTACTACTACTACTACTACTGCTACTACTACTACTACTACTTACTTACTACTACTACTACTAGGCCTACTGCACAACAACAACTAAAAACGATAATAATAATAATAATAATAATAATAATAATAATAATAATAATAATAATAACAACAATAATAACCATCACCATCACAATATATTTTTAATAATAATCATTATTGATTATCGACACACAATAGTACAGAACGATAGCTAGCCTTCACAAACAACATAGATAAAACATTGACATAGTTGAATGCCCGTATTAGAGTTGTAGGGACAGGTATCTAAATGATTAGATCATTCATTCAAATCATCCGGTAGTTTTGCAGTAGGCCTGCATAAGAATCAAAGTGTGTAAAATTCAGGGATAATGTGTGAGAATAGGCTGACAGTAATTTGAGGCTCAGGGAAATTCAAACTCAGTGCCCTCTGAAATAAAACAACTACTATTCTATTCTATTCTATTCTATTCTATTCTATTCTATTCTATTCTATTCTATTCTATTAGCCAGCAGATCCTGCAGGGTGCGCTGCGCGCTATTCCAAGTGAACAGCATTCTCTTTCCTCTGGAGCGCGCTGCTATCGACCGCCGTGCGCCCGCCCGGAGGAGCAGCCAGCCAGCCAGATCGTGAGCGTGCGTATAGTGGTGCTGATGTGATCAGTTGGATTTCACTCTTTGGAGGATTCGAGCCTGGAAACGTGTCGGCGGCAGCATTTCTAGTCTCTGGATCTCACACAAAAAAAAAAACGGAACGGCATTGTGACTCTTATGCGAAACGAATCATCGGGATCTTTATGCGGGCACTCCTTATCCTATGGCGCAAACGGGCGAAGTTGTGATATGTGGGAGTTGCTACCTTGTGTCGTAGCCGTAGTGACAGCTGCAGGAGCCCTGGTGTGAGTGCGCGGGGAGGAGTGTCTGCGCGGCGGCGGCGGTGAGCAGGAGTGATGGCAGCAGAGAGAAGGCGGATGCAGATATGACTTGCCCTCTCCGCCGTGCACATCACTGAAGGTCCACGGCAACGGATGTTGAACTTGAATGTTGGGTCTTCTTTTTTGGGGAGGGGGGCAACAGTGAATCTTTTTTTTTTCTTTCTTTCTTTTTTTCTTTCTTTCTGTGATCGCTTCGACGTCTCGCGCTCACGGTTACGTTTATTGGGTATATCTCACGCCGTGCGTACCCCCACCCACCCCACCACCACCACCACCACCACACACCACCATCACCACCACACACCTCCCCAGCTGTCAATCATATCTCACTGGATTTCTACACGAGTGCATGAGACTCGCGGGGCAGGGCGGATCTGCTCAAGAGGTGAACGAATGCCGGTTGATATGGAAAGGTCAACCATCCACTCACCGTTTCGTTTCCTGTGATCAGGTAGGCTGTACGGATATTTTTAAACCATTTTAGCCCCCTGCCCCGGCGAATGATGTATGCTGGAGTGGTTGGAGTTCGCGCATATGCGATCCGCCTATACGCTGTCTTGGCCCTTTTTTTTTAGTCAGCAATTGTCAGCGTTTCTATTCGAATTCAACCTCTATGTGTTCCTTCTTGCTTCTTCCAGCGATAGCTTGGCTGTGGATTTGTGCAGCAGCAAGCAGCAGCGGCAGCAGCAGCATCGAAGATGATGTGCGAAGTGATGCCCACCATTACAGAGGGGGACTCGGGTGGTCCTCCGAGGACCGCCGGCGGGGGTACAAAATGGGTCGGAGCAGGAGGCCAACTTCGAGCAGTTGATGGTCAACATGTTGGACGAGAGGGACAAGCTGCTGGAGTCCCTCCGGGAGACCCAGGAGACGCTCAATCCACTCGCAGACCAAGCTGCAGGGCGCGCTGCACGAGAGGGACGTACTTCAGCGGCAGATCAATGCCGCGCTACCTCAGGTGAGCGCCTGATCAGCCTCCCGACTGCTGGAGGATGGATGCACGTATGTGGGGGGGCCGACGACATTCTCCATATGTGCCAACAGGTTCACTTCACAGAGCAGTGAGATAGCAGAAAACGGAAACCGTGGCCATGTGGCCAACATATGTCGTG
>JAXIVH010000927.1:30000-36874 GCA_036785325.1 Urophycis tenuis | reverse complement strand
GTTGTAACGGGTGCTAAAACTCGCACAGCAAAGTACAGGTTATGATGTTCCTGCTTCTAACTGGTTGTAATTGATGCCAGGTGGGCACCAACCAGCCGGCACCAAATCGAGCCAATCAGAAGCATGCATTTCAACATCCTCCCTCACAGTTAAGATTGTAAAGAAAGATCGGGTTGTTTCATTTTAGAATGTGACTAACATGTGAACAGACAAAATATTGTTGCAGAAAAAAAACATCACAATAGATGCTTTTTGTCATTTTGCTTTTATCCTGCCAAGCTGGCAGAGGAACCATTTCGCAGAGTGGTGAAAATGTGAAAAGTGGAAATAATCACGCCTTCTTAATAATGCCTTGAGGAGCGAGGGTTGCTTGCTAGGCAGATAGAGAACGATAAGGAGACGTTTGGACAGCTTCTGAACAGTAGCCGCTAAGTTTTTTCGCTGAAGCCGCAGAAGAAGTCTAGGCTCATCTTGATTGAGAACGTGACCATAAGTATGAATAGAAACCTTTTAATAATTGTCATTTTAACACGGGATTGTTTGACGGCAACCTTCATCGCGTTCGGCGAGGACGACAGGGGTGCATTGGGCTTATCTCCTTGACTTGCTGGTATTGCTTCAGCCTATCTTCTCTACACACTCTTACATATGAGAATTGCATTTTCTATGCCATGACTCTCAAAGGGCTGGGCGATGACGGTCAAAGTGTATCTAAAGGTAAAATCTGCGGTGATGTATAGCGTGCCACCCAGGTTATTTAGCATGCACAGCTGTCCCCAGACTTTATCCAGTCTGACGGCGTGACAGTGAGACGGGGTGAAGAGTTCAGATATCAGTGATGGCTCACTGGAGGGAAGACTGTGGTTATTGTTGTTGTTGTTGTTGTTGTTGATGATGATGATGATCTGGTTAATTATGTGGTTTATGCAGAATGATTAGAACGACAGTCTTCAAATTTGAGACATTTTCTTTCAACATTAAAAAAATAAAGACATATAAAGCAAACGATTATCCCCTCCACTCTCTCTCTCTCTCTCTCTCTCTCTCTCTCTCTCTCTCTCTCTCTTTCTCTCTCTTTCTATCCACTCCCTTTCTTTCTCTTGATCTCTCTCTCTCTCTCTACTCCCTCTCTCTCTACCCCCAACCCCCCTCCTCCCCCCTCCATATATAAGAGACAGATAAAGCCAAGTCATATCCTGCCAGCACTGCTCACATTTTTATTATATTTGGAAAGTTGCAATAAGACACGCTTGGGTGAATTTTGTACAGGCCAACTGCACAGTGATGTACAACTAAACACCGCTGTCTTTGTGTTTACACATTACGCAGGGTTAATGGACCAGCTAAAGGGCGGATGTGTCACGGGGACACTTACATTAGGAGGCAATATCAGACACACGAGATGAACGCCTGCGTAGAAAATACATAAGACAATTTAAAAATGGGGGGGGGGGGGGGGGGGGGGGGGGGGGGGTCATTCAGTTTAGGTAGCCTACTTACCGCACAAAGTTAAATCGTCTGTGGAATTGGCGCTATATTGCACTGTCTAGGACGCAGCAGTACATTACGTTCTGGACAGCCGTGCGTTATGTGCCGTGATGTTTGTGTACTTTACATCATAAATACAAATCTTCATATATTAAAAACAAAAACAAAAAATGTGTTGTGTTCCACACGGAGATTAACTTCATTATGATTTAACATCGGATCATGTATCATGTAAGTTCACACCTTTCTTTCTCTCCTGTAAGTGCATATAAAAGGGAGACAACCTATGTATTACATGTGATATTGTCATTGTGTTTCTCCGCCTGTAAGTGCATAAAAGAAAACATGTCTTAGGTATGATATGATATGATATGATATGATATGATATGATATGATATGATATGATACAGACAGAGTGTTACCATTATTAGACTTACTGGTGGTGTTTGGCGTGAATCCATTCGTTCAGCTTGCTTGGATTTTCGCCACCAACTAAACTCCAACAAAGCGACGGCGGCACACGGCGGAGCTCGGCCACTTCCAAAAGCCACGCAGCTTTAGTAAACCGTTCAGTAAAGTTGCGGTCAACACAGCATGAATGCGCTTATAACGTGCGACGATCACTTCACCCTCGCCACGCGCAGGAAAATCCGCATAACTGGACCGCTCCACGGCAGAGCAAAGTGTCCATCCACAACGCGATGCTCTTGGTGGACTGGCGTGGAAGCAGTTGTATGAACTGTGTGTTCGTACGGGGGTAGGCGGCTACTGCGTAACCGAAAGGGTGTTGCCACCATTCCAGTTGGACTGCTGAGGCGCGCTGTGCGCGGTGCGCGCCTCCTGAGTCAAGTGCTTTCATTTGAATTACATTAAACCTAGACCTTTTGGTGGATTTCAATTGGAATAGCGTTCAGTCATTGGGACACTTTCAATCGTTATCTAATCGTAATGTAAAAAAAAGTATGTAATAAGCCTATTGGTGAGCTAATAACAATAGCAAGTGTTTTTTTTTTTTTTTGTGTAGACCTAATTCTATCGGTATCCGTCATCGGTTTGGGATATTCACCGACCGTTGAGAATATGATTTTAGATTTCATCAGACGTGCAGACCTGTTATGCTCTGTTGTTATGTTTTAGCATGTTTTAAAGTTTAAGAAGTGGAAGACATCTGTATTGCGGAGCATGTAGTCGACATCATTCCGGCTGAGCGCTCATCTCTCGTCGCGCGTTCGTTAGTTTGACCGAACAACTTGACACGAGCCACGGGGGGACAATACTCAGGCATTTGATTGATGTCCTCCAAGTAAACACGACAACCAGCCATGTCTGGATGTACAAATACTCATGTTGCAGCCAGTAGGTTTTTTTTTTACACCCAACATGTGTTTCTTGACAAAAGACAAATACTGGAGAGAGGAAAAAAATAAAGCAGGCATAAAGTGATTAATTAGTGACGAATAAGTTTCAACTGATACATTGCATATTTAAAAGCTGATTTGCATAGTACACGCAGTGGGCTGTAAGTACCTATCTTCACTACCAAAACACCTCCCAGAGACTTCTTATTGAGGGTGTGAAACACCACCAGATGGTGTACATATAGGGACCTATCGAACCGCATTGTACTGGGCCATTGTGGAGTAGCAGCATAGCGCTCGGGAGTGCATTAGGCCTATTGTGATGTAGAAACCACGGGGTATATTCACCACGCCGGATCTACACATCTGTCTTGCGGTAATAGCAAAACAGGCATATATATATTCTTCATATAGGCCTACTTCATGACTACATTTATATTGTATCGTCAGTTTTGAGAAAGAAAAAACATTTTTTTTTTTTTGCTTTGTCTTCTGTTTATTTTATTTTTTTAAATGTCAGTTTCCTACATTCACTTCAGCTCTCAGTCCATCTGCTAACGTTGAGTGAATGTAACCAGATCTCCCACGTGGAGATTGTACTGCCAAGCCAACAAGGGAGCCGCCGTTGGCTAAGGCAGACTCCTGCATGGGCCGATTAAGTAGGCTAGGTTATATAAAGAACTATTTTTGTGGTATTCCAGGTGAAGGAGGAAAATGAAAGCAAGAAAAAAACAAAAAAACAGGAGACTTCTGCAGAGTGGCTTTTCCCATCCTCTGACATAAGTATGCATAAATGTTGCCGTTATGACATTCCTTCCACGAGATCGTCGCGTTGTGGCCCGATGTGTGCTGTCAGCTCAGACGAACCCTCACTCCCTCTTCCTTCTCAGCAGCCTGCAGCATTGTTTGGCCCTGCAATCCAGGGAATTCTATCCTTTGTGGTGGTGTGACGAAACCAACCACAAAACGTTTTTTTGTATGTACGTATGTATGTACGTATGTATGTACGTATGTACGTACGTATGTACGTATGTATGTATGTATGTATGTATGTATGTATGTATGTATGTATTTATGTATGTATACACACACACATACACGAATGGCACTTGTCCTTAGAAGTGAATGTACACAAACACAAAGGGCTTGTGCCCCCACAGGATCATTAGCGCTGTTTCCATTGAGGCCTCGATGTATGAGGGACGCATGATTGCGTTCTGTAGAGGACGTGCCTAAGCCTGAGACCCTGGGGTCTGGGGTCTAGGTTCTAGGGTCTAGGGTCTAGGGTCAGGGGTCTGGGGTCTGGGGTCAAGGGTCTAGGGTCTAGGGTCAAGGATCAAGGGTCTAGGGTCAAGGGTCTGGGGTCTAGGGTCAACTGCATAAGAGTAGAGGCATGTGTGGGTGTGATAAATAACCATAAGGAAAAGATGAGTACTCTGTGATTTGTAGTCAAACTTTCAAAGGCGTCCTTCAAGATGGACATCATCGGTCCTAATTGGACCAATGGAGCGAGCAGATGGTGGAAAAAAACAACGTCGACAACTTTTCCCACATTTCTTTTGTTGCGGAAACAGTTCATTCGTGAACTGTGATGGTTCCCCCCGAGTCGAGAGCCAGGAGTTAAGGACGGCGATGGAGAGCGAAGTGATTCCTATTAAATGAATCCATCTCTGGAGTCTGAGGTGGTGTAACATTTTTGTCGGGGGGGGGGGGGGGGGGGGGGGGGGTGAGTCAGAGCAGACAGGCGCTTCCCTCCCGTCAGTTACAACTGATCATCTCATCAATCAACCCATTGTTCCGGGGCGAGTCTCGCAGTCAGCCTCGAGAGTGGTCGCTGATGGAGGGCAGGCCGGGTTCAAGTCGAGGTTCCAATCACTGCGACGTGAACCTGAGGGGCTGGAACTGAGACTCCCTAGCTCACCGTGCTAACGCCCCCTGCTAACGGTGCTAACGAGGCTTCGTTTGGCACGGCGCTTAGGCCCGCCGCCTCGAGGCTCGTCGCGAAGAACCGATCTTTAGAACCAGAGTGGTCCGAGCCAACTCCACAGGCCAACATGGCCGCGTACAAACGATCTGCGGAGGAGCCAACTCCCAGCATGCAACGGTCGCTGAGACACCGTTGCATGCTGGGAGTTAGCTCCTCTCTGCGGGCCAAAATGGCCGCGTACAAACGGTCTTCGGCACGCTGAGCGTTTCCTGGACCACCTCGCATGGCTCGCCCCATCGTGTTCCTATTGTTTCACCCTATAATTTCACCCATCAGTTCACTTCACACGTTTCTAGTTCCGTTGTACCCTGTGCCACTGCCCACACACACGCAGACACGTGCGCGCACACACACACATGCACACACACACACACACGCAGACACGTGCGCGCACACACACACACACACACACACACAAACACACGCGCACACGCAGACACGCACGCACACACACACACGCACGCCCACACACACACAAACACGCACATGCACACGCACACGCACACACATACACACACACACTTAGACACACATCGATACAAAGAACTCTTAGTGGCTTTTTATTTTTGCTCTTTGTGTCATACTCTTGTTCAGGTATTTCTTTTTTTCGTCAAACTAATTACATTTTCTCACAAGAGAGAACATATGGGTCTATTCTGACAGCCTTCCGCCATCATCTGGGGATAATGAACCATAATGTCTTCCCTCCCATTTACATACAAAAAGGACCGGATGATGTGGATTGTTCAAGTGTGAATCATACCTTGTATTTTTTCTTCGACTGACCGTTGAAATGCCACTCTCTCACTGTGGGACACTGGGTGGTGGGTGGTGGGGGACTCCTCCGCCCTCCAGCCTCCACCCTCCACCCACCCACGTTCAATTGACTCTGGTTTCAGGTATTGTGGTTGATAGGGGGGCAGGCCTGACCAAGGAAGTGTATTCCTATTGAATAGAGATGACATAAAGAGAGCGTATAAAGACAAATACACTTTTCTATTCAAACTCTCCGATCGCTCAAATATTGGAATATTCAATGCATTTTTCCTTATTTGACTTGTCCCATGCAAACACAATTTAGCTTTAGCAAACATTAGTCATACGCATATAGGTGAGCTCATGGTATTGTGCTTAGTGCTGAGTCTGAGTTTGACTTTTAAGGGATTCATTCAGTCATTCATCATTCAATACAAAGATGAATGATTCATGTCAGAAATAAATGCCTCGTTGAGGTAAAATTAAAATATTTATTCTGAGCCTGTAGTTGACCTCCAGGTTTCCATATGTAAAATAAGAGCTTTCTAAACCTCTGGTCTGGCTCGTCTTCTCCATGCTTATTTTGAACTGAATTTCAATGAGGTTTCTATACCGAAACATGTCGCAAGAGACTTGCATTTCTGTGTCCACGTTCCACCAAAACGTTCCATTTCTCAAAAAAATGACATACAAACGTCTACTTAAAACTTTGCATTTAATGTTGAGCAATGCAATTTTCCCCTTGACATGTTTAGTTGAAGAACAAAGCAGAGCGACTGAATGCTCAAGGTGTGAATTGGGATACTTTGAAAAGCTCCTAAAAGCCAACAGGCTTTTCTTTTCTTTTTTTCTTTTAGAAGAAGAATTATTCTTTTGATCCCGTGAGGGAAATTTGGTCTCTGCATTTAACCCAATTGTGAATTAGTGGAATACACTCACCACACAGTGATGGTGAGGCACACAGTGAGGTGAAACACATACTAATCCCAAGGCAGTGAGCTGCCTGCAAAAGCGGCGCTCGGGGAGCAGTTAGGTGCCTTGCTCAAGGGAACTTCAGACGTCCGTACTGGTCGGGGTTCGAACCGGCAACCCTCCGGTTACAAGTCTGAAGCCCTAACCAGTAGGCCGCGGCTGCGGCTGCAAATTTGTGTCCAAAGACACAAATGTGCTTAATCTAAGACACACACATACACACAAACACACACACACACACACACACACACACACACACACACACACACACACACACACACACACACACACACACACATAAAAAAAACAAGGA
>JAXIVH010000927.1:20000-25000 GCA_036785325.1 Urophycis tenuis | reverse complement strand
ACTCACCGATAAATATCTCAAATTCCATAGAGTGAAGGAACATCTTGGTATCGTATTTCATCACATTTATTTAGCTGACGCTTTCATGCAAAGCAACTCACAACACGTCGATTCAGGCCGTGATTATACACACCCGGCTAGTGCAAGAATCACGTCGGTATCTGAAATCCACCGATGAAGCGAACTGCTCCAAGCGCTGCATGTTGGAGGCAAACGAGGGGAGGAAGGGTTTTTACTGTATTTCACCTTGCATATTCGTGTTGAGATACAAATACAAATGTACAAAACGAAAATTGCTGTAAAAGGACCACAGACCACCTGGACTGAAGACAAGATGGTGGGAATACTCGCTAGATACGATCTATGGTCTGTGGCAGTATAGCGTGCACATCGTGCTTAAGTCTAGTTAAGACATGTTTTTAAGTGAATAGTATCTAGTGATAAGTGCAAAGTGATCACGTTTCCCAAGCAGGAGGTAGTCCAGGGCAGCCACATCGACATCAGTGTCCTGAAGGCCAGCCAGGGGAACCAGATCAGATATGAGGTAATGGGGGAGGATGAGGGAGGATGAGGGAGGACGGGTGCAGTGCGGTCCCTCCCCTGACCTCTCGCCATATCCTCGGGGTGAGTCGGAAGCCACCTTCTCCAGCATCCACCGCTTAAACGTCAACAGGATTTCGGGGGGGGGGGGAGGCTGTCATTCGGATTATCTTTGTACTGCAGTCTGCACCGCACTTTATGTTCCCCTCTGCAAAGCAGTGCAGGTCGACTGTCATTGTGAAACAGTTGTGTCTGCACGGCAAAAACGTGCAAAACCACGAGACTGTTAAGTAAAATGGATGGGGGTGAATGAAGGAAAGTGCCCTCTCCGCGAATGTGTCTTCTTCCACAAAGAGTGTGCCGTTTGTTTGAAGCTGGCACAATGCGGTCTGCACAATGAGTTCTTCTGGCGGAAAATAAATCTTAATCCCATCAGTCGAGGAGACCACAGAAGATCCAAGGGACTGGTCAACGCAGCTGACGGTGAAACCCACGGGTCTGTCAACACGCAGCTTAAGCTGCCATTCATTTTGTTTATTCAGAGCTCATCATTAAAGCATGCTCATGAATCCGAGCATTAGCATTAAAGTGCATTAGGAGTTGAAATGGTGTGCTAATGTGTTATTATGAGATTGCAAGTGACTGCAGCAGCACAGCGAAGAAATAGACCGGAGACACTGATTTATGCTTTTGCAGATATTAGAGAAGGTGTGAGGTTTGGATCAATGTCACTAGATATCAAAGACATTGTTAGCCATTAGCGTGCTGACTAATATGCATACATGGAGCGCTTGGTTGCTATGTGGTGAGTGCTCATCACGGCGGGCAGCATTGTGGTTTGCACATGAAAGGTGCAGATCCCACCTCCACCTGTCTGTTCGCTGCTCCTCCGCAGTGAAACGGAGGGTGAGAATACTTTGCGAGGCGCTCGCGTCTCTGTAAACTTGCACACATAATGGGGAGTCTGCTGTTGGCCCACTTATTTCGCCTCGCCCCTTTAGTACAAGGATTTCCGAAGGCCTGTTTGAATAATGTCCCTTTCATCTATAGACGCAAACCTCACATAATCAAAAGGCGCGCGCGAGCCAAGGTGAGTGTTTTCTGTTTTTAATTCACTCTTTTTTTTTTGTTAAGTCTGCATCACGTTGGTTCTCTAACACGCGGGGCAAGGCGCTGCGACGACATCTCCTCCGACAGAACAAAAGCACTCTTCCACAAGAGAGAAAACAACAACATCACCACCACCAACAGGATCCTGTAGTCACAGCGAGCGCCGTTCCCCCGCCATCCGCGCTGATGTTTCTCCCGCTGATCAGCCGTCGGCCATGATGCCGCCTTTAGAGGGGCAGTCACGCAGCTTTATAGATGGGGGCGGGGGGAGGGGGGGGTGGTCATATGGGCATAATCAACACACAGGGCTGATATGAAGAGGTGCGTTTGGAAAGGCTGCCTGCGCCCCGCGCACAGTGGCTTCAGCTCGGAGAGGACAGCCCCCCCCCCCCACTCCCCGCCTCGCACGGCATCGCCACGACGACATCACCAATCCATAACGTCAACGGCGTGCCGGGGATGAAACCCCGCGAGGGGATTCGAATTTCCCAGCATGGGATTAATAAAGTATTTCTATTTTCTATTTCTATTTACTGCGCCGCTATCGACAACGGAAAGTAAAGAATGACGAATGCTATAATCTGGACAATATATGGCCAGGATTACCTCCTATATTACGCTGGCGGAGCCCTGCCTTTGTAATGGATCAGGGGGGGGGGGATGACGCTCAGTGAACTCCCGGTTGGCTCGGTAAGCATTTGGTCATCATATTTCAGATGTTTTGAAGGACGGAAAATGAAGATGGTTGATTTGCGGCCGGCCTCGTCCTCCCCTGTCCTGTCGGCCGGACAACGCCACGGGCCGTGGAGCCACGGCGCCCCTCTGCTCTGATCTATGGCCTCATGGGGTGCCCCCCACCCCTCCCCCCCCGACCCCCCCCACCCCCCCCAGGCCTCACAGCATGGGGCCGGGCGAGCAGCATCCAGGATTCTGAAGAACCACAGCAGAGGAAATGACTGAGGCTCACTCCTCCTCCCCCTCCTCCTCCCCCTCCTCCTCCTCCTCCTCCTCCTCCCCCTCCTCCTCCTCCTCCTCCTCCTCCTCCTCCTCCTCCTCCTCCTACTCCTCCTCCCCCTCCTCCTCCAGAGATGTCTGTGGTTCTGTGTTTCTTCAAAAGCGTTGGATGCTTGGATCCATGGGCTAACAATCTTTTTTTTTTTTTGTTAACTTTTTTTTTGCTTGCAGTCATTGTAGTTGATCGCGGGTTTGTTGATATCTCCATCGCCTCTGCTTCGCAAATCAATCTCAGGTTTGGCTCTCTGAGAACAAAGCCCAAGGAATCCGCAAAGTGTAGATTTCTGCATTGTAAATTCAACTTTTGCCCTGTTTGATATGATAACATTGTTTGCAAACATGGATTCCTTTGAACATACACACCCGCAAGGATTCAACACACCATCTCAGAATTTATCCCAAGGAGCAAACAAATGTAGATATAATAATAATGTTGTGCTTTATTTATTTAGCACAGCCTCAAGAATGCTCTCATGCAAGAATGCATCTCAAAGTGGTGTACAGTACAGTGCCCACCAAAGAAAAAGGAAAGGCAGTTTAAAGACAAAGTACAACATCAATTCAATAAAATCGGAGTAAGCAGTATCCATAAAATGCTAATTAAAAGCTACATCGAAGAGTTTTTAACTGGCACTTAAAGATGTTAACTGAGCTTGCTTCCCTGATTTCTTGAGGTAAATTTCACACTGTAGGGGCAGAATTAAGGAATGCAGCATCACTAACTTTCTTAAGGTTTGAATGGCAACCTCCAATTAGCATCCTCCAAGCATCAGAGGACATGGGTGCTTCTGAGGGTGCATAGGTTGACAGCGAGCCTGTAAGGTAAGCTGGCTCCAGCCCATTTACCGCTTCAAACACGAGTAGAAGGACTTTGAAGTCAATTCTAAACGGCGAGCAGGGAGCCACAGCAGTTAAAACTGGAGTGATATGCTCTCTGCTCTTAGTTCTTTCAACTTAGTTTTTGTCGGAACCCTTGCAGCGCAATTTTGAACGAGTTGGACCCTCTCGATGGACTTCTGAAGCTGCCGGTCTATTAGTTTAAGGGAGGGTCCCTAAACGAATGTCGTGTTTCACTGACTGAATGAGAAGGGGGATCCTCAGGCAGCCTTGGGAGGGGAGGGGGGAGATGAATTGACCTGCTGGAACACAGCCTACTATACAGCCAGAGCAGAAGGATGCTGCATCCTCTACAGCAGATACTCTCGCTATCGAAATGAGATTTCTCCAGCAATGGTTTCAACCAGCTGTTGCACATGTGGATGCATCTGGAAAGGCGTGCGTGACACTACAGATGTGCTGGTGATTGTCGAGATGGAGTTTGCCACACCAAGCGTAACACTGTAAAGCCCTGCGTAAAGAATGCAGTGGGGACATGGTGAAGATGGCAAGGGGGCTGTTGGCTACCGTTGCACTTGGCTATAACACTATAGCATCCTTCTGCTGCGGAAGTACTGGTGACTTTGTCCATAGTCACACGGTTATCACACTTTTTTTTTTACAAGGGTCACCAGGGTCAATAGCACCACCCCCGATGGATGTGATTTCTTCGTTGATTAAAAAACAGCAAAGTCCTCAAAGGACACAGAAGTTTGTGAGAGACACTCTCTGGAATGGGCAGGATTTGGCCGCTGGTTAACAGCTGAACGCAATATTCTACAGTTGCAATCATTCTCACTAATCATCTTAAGAGATTTCCTGGCTGCGCACACTGCCTTATGATAGTCAAAACATATTGAATGTTAGAGAAAACACCACGGTATTAGGAGCAGCGCTTTGGGAAGGAAATTATTGTCTGTATTTCTTGGTACTGCTGTAGAAGATGTATCCTCTGCTCTAGCTGTCAGGTAGACTGTGTTCCAACAGGTCAATTCATTTCCTTCTCCCCCCCAAGCCTGTAAAGCCTTGAGGATCCACCTTCTCATTCAGTCCCCTCAGTTAAACTAATAGTCCAGCAGCTTGCACTGATCATCATAAAGACAATCGTTATTATGACTCACCTTTACAGTTACAACTACCTGATCCTTCTATCATTGTTTGAATTATTTGCCATTCCCATGGCCAGTTCGAAAAAGAACCTGTACTGCATATATAACAATGCTGGGATGGGTCGTGTAAAATGGGACTGACACTATTATATACTGTATCACACTGTATGACAGCAAGAAGTGCTTTGATGGTAAAGTGATAGCCGGGGCCGGGCAGCCTGGGTGTTGGACTGACAGCCGAGAGGTACAGTGATGGATCTCCACTGTCTGCAGACTACCTTGTAGGCCACCATTGCAAGAGCATCAAGATTTTCCTAGCTGCTCCTTTTACGTAGCATTTTCACCTCAGTT
>JAXIVH010000927.1:0-17500 GCA_036785325.1 Urophycis tenuis | reverse complement strand
AACACGGAACGTTTCCACAGAGCTGAGATGAGAACACTGAACGTTTCCACAGAGCTGAGATGATAACACTGAACGTTTCCACAGAGCTGAGATGATAACACTGAACGTTTCCACAGAGCTGAGATGATAACACTGAACGTTTCCACAGAGCAGCGCTGCGGGAGCTGGCTGTCACTCACCAGCGAGGCAGGGTGGGGTGGGGTGGGTGGGGGGTTATTTCATTTTATTGTATTTTGTGACACGTCTGCCTCAAAAGTCAGTGGGGAAATAAAAGTATAGCAGAAGCTGTCTGTCTGTCTGTCTGTCTGTCTCTCTGTAAGGGAATCAGCAAGCAATATCGTTTGGCAGCATGTAAGACGTTTGGATTCTGCCTCTCTGGAAGGCAGGCGTTGGGAGTTTGTCGTTTGTGAATCAGAAAATGAACGAAGCGCGACCGAAGGTCCTCTCGGGGCACCACAGGTCCCATAAGAAACGGCGGCGCTTCTGAGAACAGCCAGAGTCTGGGTGTGCGCTGTGCGGTGGCCTGGGGTGTACTGACAAAGAAAGGAATTTAGAACTGAGAGGAACACTTTTTTGGTTGACTCAGTGGTTGTTCATGCTAGAGCTCTCAAACTTTGATCCACAGTAGCCATATTTTGTCTGGCACAAATAAAACTCACTTGGTTGTCGACTGCACAATCACAGGTCATGTGTGCCAATGTAAAACACGAGGAGTTCTGTTGTTCCATCCTACCTGAGTACTGAGTGGGAGGGTTAGTAATTCTTGCTAGGAACAGAATTAACAATCAGGAGTAAGTTGCTCGAAATAAGATCCACACAATCCCTCACACTTCTTCATTGAAGAAATAAAATACGCAGTTCTAAAAAAACGTGAGCATTTTAAAGTGACAAAAAACACTTATTTCTTCTTAAACCTTAGTTTTGCACAAAAATCAATTATGTGTGTGTGCATGTGTGTATGTGGGGGGTTAATCCAATTCAATTTGAAAAAGTGCTATTTAGGTTATGTAAGCAACCATTGTAAAAAATAATCTTGATCAAATGTTTACTTTCTTACCTGAAAATAAAGTTTTGTTTGAATCCCCAATGTTGCTCACAGAGACACGCGCGGCTCCCCTGTGAGCCCCAAAAGGGAAGTGGGAGTGTGCGATACTGAGGACACGCCCACATCTTATCTGATTGGTCCAACCGTCAACGGTACAACTAACCCGGTGTTAACACACTCCTTGGTCTCCGCTTCACTTCTTCACAGAGCTAGATGATTAAGAAGGGGGAATGAAGGGAAGATAAAGGCTTTTTATGCAAGACTCAATTTGTGAACAGCTACAGCAGCAATATATATATATATATATATATATATATATATATATATATATATATATATATATATATATATATATATATATATATATATATATATATTTCTTCTAGGCTATTCACTATTAAACTGGGATTAGCATAAAGTACTTTTTTCACTCTGACTCCTAGAGTTTAGCCTTTTTCAAATTCAATATTAGCATTATATTTGCATTGTAAATATAATGCATTTGCTAAACTAAACTTTGTAGTCCCATTCTCCTCAGCAGTTGGAAGAATCTTTTGAGAAGCATGACACAAAACGTTCCACTGAATAGCATTTTATTGTGGAGAAGTGTTGCCTGAAATTGGATGTTCTGAATGCACAGGTATGAGGAGTACAATGTAGAGTGAGCTGTGTGACAAATGACATATAAACACATTATATGATCTCGATGCAAGGGGATGCATAGTATGCATAATATTGGCATAATATTGAAAAATGCTATTGGCCTTTCTAAATAAACCCTTTCTTTCTCATGCAAATACATTAGAGCGCAATCCGTATTGTAAAGACAGCGGGTTCCTGGGGCGTTTATATAAATATAGCTTTGTGAATTAAATGTGTATTGTAACTGTGGGGGTGGGTGAATAATTTCCACGTTGCAATGCTGAATCAATTCATAAAGCATGTGTTGCACACCACCTCCTAATGGTGCCACTATGGATTGTGCGAAAGGAGCCCAATTCTGTATTCTTTGAACAATAATTTCACTGTTATGTTATTGAATACATTATAGGTAAGATGGTAGGAGCTATATATATGTTGGCTATTACTGAGTGAAATACTCTGAGAACAAGGGCGTAACTTTGGGTCTACCATTGGGGGGGTTAAACTTGCGGCATATTTATTTATTTAATCATTTTCTTGTGTAAAAGATAACATGCTAATTTGCCGTTCCTGTATTGTGTTACTTTTACTGATTTAGGCTACTTAATGTAAATGTAGTTGTTCACTATTTATGCCATAATGACACAGTAGTTAAATTCAGTGTTTAAGCACTAGCCATAATCTGAATGATGTTATGATATTGGGGGGGTTATATTAGTGTGATCGGATTTTTGCGGGGGTCATGACCCCCCTAACCCCCCCGCAAATTACGCCCCTGTCTGAGAATATCTTTTTTAGTTGACTGCCTCTGTATGAAACTTAGATTAGACTTTAGACCGCTGCCGCCTAAGATGCGTGAATGCAACACGACTCAATCGTGTAGGAACATGGGGGGCAGAGAAGGACATTGTTTATTTTGTGAACTTCCAAAATCGCTCTCCTGCTCTCATTGTTTGCAACTCCTAAATCTTACATACAGCAACCTTTTATGTCCTGATGGTGCTAGAGAGACGAGGAAGATTATGATGAAGTTTAAAACAGCATTTTAATGAAAACAGCAGCGTTGGTATTAGCTGCTATCAGTTGAAAGTGAACATTATCTTTTTTTTTTTTTAATCTGGTGTAGCCTATTTGAAGGGCATTATTGCCAATATGGGGCTTTGGTTTTTATTAATGTTTCTGAATCCAATAATGATTCAGATGACAACGCTGTTTCATGTTTAGTTAGAACAACATCACAAAGCGCATCATAAGCATATCTTTATTCAATGGAAAACTATTCTCTTTCTCTGGGGACATAGGGAATACAATTCACATATTTAATATGTTCTCTTGGGTGAAACATGAACAGAAACGGAACAACATTGAAATGGTCAAGGTAAATGTTGGGAGGATGCTGGTTAAGATGGTACAGTCCAAGGCAGGGGTGTTGGCTCATCAGGTTGCCACCTGGAGCGTGGACTACACACCAGTGTATTTTATGTCTATTCCAGAATTTAGGTTAATTTGGGGGAATCGACCATAGATGCGTGAAATAAGATATTAAACAGCCAAGGCTTCCTGGAAGGTGACAAAAAAAACCGAAATGCACAAATCCCCGATGAGACGGATGTAAAACACTATGTTCAGGGCTGGCAAAAACACGCAAATATCCACCGGAAAAAAACAACAGGCTGGTGGAGATGAAGGACAGGGCAGTGGATTGTAACAGCAACTTACACAACATTCGTTTTCATAGAGATACCTCTGAGGGAGAGCAAACTGGACTGGCTAACTAGCTTGTTCTCTCATTCCCTATGATGTGACTATGATATAAATACGCTACAAAGGGAAATAATATGGGGGGGATTCCGACACGACTTGCGATGTCGTGTATTACTGGTCACATGAACAAAACGACATGTTTGAGGTCAATTTGACGCCTCTTATTGGATTAATTTAATGGCAATGAAAAATGCTGTGCATCATAGAAAAGGCTATAGTGATAGAATAGTGAACACCAGTTGTACACTTTTGTGATGCATTGTGGGTATTAACAAGTGCACTATGTAGAGAACCAAATTTGTCCACTCAAATTTAAAACAGCACTATAAAATGTGGACGAATACTCTCATAGCAATGGACTACATGGTATTCCGCACCCAAATGCAATTTGGTTGAAAAGAAATTATGTTAACAGCACCAGCCTTGAAGAACATGCCGTGACTTGTAATGTAACATGAGCACATTAACTAACCAGTGGTTAACTATTTACAACAAACACATACACACACAGTAGGCCTTTTTAAAAGGACAAAGATGGCATTGCCATTATTCTCCAAATGCCAAATATCTCGATGAATCAAAGTACAGTGAAAATGTTATTGTTGTTTTGTTTAGCCGAAGACAAACAGCCAGCAGGGGGGTAACGTTTAACTTTTGGTCTTTTGGATGTCAGCAAAAAGAAAAACCATAGAATTACAACCGCCTTATCTTTGAAGAGAGGGTAGAATGGGGTGAAAAAGGTACATGGATTTCAAAGTGATCCGTTGAGAATATTATGGCAGACGGACACACAATTATGACCAAGAACAGGCCCAAGTAAGCGCATTTGAATGCTTATTGCTGGTTATTGTTTTAATCCAAGAAGATTCCAGGACTACAAACTCATGAAAAGGACAGAAATATTTTTCTTACATTTTATTTATCTTTTCACTCCAATATATAGATGTATCTATATATATAGATACATCTATATATCTATAGACATATCTGTATATATAGATATTGATATATACTGAGAGAAATTGAAATAGTAAAATGCAAATTCAAGTGAAATCAAAATGTATCAAATGTCACAATAAAATGTTAATTTTATTTTTCAACCCCATCAAAGCAGCCATATCTACCCCAATAAAAAAACAAACATCTGGAAGGCATTTATTTACAGGGAAACACAGGAGAGCTACCTTCTGTACAGTGCATTGAATGTTTACGGCAGTGCCCGTTCGTCACACACACACGCACGCACGCACACGCACACACACACGCACACACGCGCACACACACACTAATTACACTCACAGATTACAAAAGCGAATTAATTATTAAGTAAAAAAAATAGATTTGTAGACACCACCTCTGGGGGGTGTCGTTTAGGATTTGGGGGGTTCTGTAGGGGAACCCTTAGGTTCTGTAGGGGACCCCTCAGGGCCGCTCAAGTCCCGGCTCTGCGCTGGGGGGGGGGGGGGGTCACATGAAGTCGTTGAGTTCAGCATCCAGGGCCGCCGCCATCTCGTCCGCCTCTGAACTGCTGCCTTCCTCCTCTTCCTCGTCCTCCTCTTCATTGTCGGCGTCGTTGGCGACGGCGGCGGCCTCGTCTGTCCGTTCAGTGGCGGCCATCTTGGACGAGGCGGCCGGCACCTTCCTGCTGTCCTCCTCCGCCTCTTCCTGATGGCCCTGGGACTCGTCCAGCTTGCGCTTTTGACCCCTGGCAGAGAAAGGGAGAGCGAGAGAGACAGAGAGAGGGAGAGGGAGAGGGAGAGAGAGAGAGGGAGAGCGAGAGAGAGAGACAGAGAGAGAGAGAGGGAGAGGGAGAGGGAGAGAGAGAGACAGAGAGAGAGAGAGAAAGACAGAGAGAGAGAGAGACAGACAGAGAGAGACAGAGACAGAGGGAGAGGGAGAGAGAGGGAGAGGGAGGGAGAGGGAGAGAGGGAGAGGGAGAGGGAGAGGGAGAGAGAGAGGGAGAGAGAGAGAGGGAGAAGGAGAGAGAAAGACAGAGAGAGAGAGAGAGAGAGCGACAGAGACAAAGGGAGAGAGAGACAGAGACAGGCAGAAGGATTTAGAAAGGCAGGCTCTGTGGAGATTTTTTTTTTTTTTTGCGTATCGTCGCCTTTTCAATTATTTGCCGCGTTGCCGACTTTAAAAAAAAAAAAAAAAAAAGAAGAAAAAAAAAAGCGATAAGAATAATCCATAACAATCCATGCATTTTTCATGGAGGAAAATCCCCCACTTGAGTCTCATAACGCTTCACCGAGAGATAGCGAGGAGGAGCCGGGCGGGGGGGGCATCACTCCAGACCATCGCTCCTGTACCAGCAGCCCCCCCCGCCGGCCTGGTCTCCACCACGGAGCTCATCTTGAAGATGACGTCTCACGAGGAACAACAAAACAGACACATAAGGCTGGCTGAGTCGTGAACGAGAGACGCACCCTGAGTGACAACAGTGTCGTGAACGAGAGTCGTGAACGAGAGACGCACCCTGAGTGACAACAGTGAGGGAAGAGAGACGACGAGAAGAAAGCCATTTGCTCCAACACCCCCCCCCCCCCCCCCCCCCCCACACACACACACAGACACACACACACACACACACACACACACACACACACACACACACACACACAGGTCTAACAAGACATCGGGGGAGAGGGGGCTCTGGTGCAGACAGTCGACTTCAATATCCACATCCCTTGTACTCTCCCCATCTCTGAAGTGATTCATGAAGGAGCGCAGAGCACTGGGGAGGGCGAGAGAGAACGCGACACAGAGAGAGAGAGAGAGAGAGGGATAGAGAGAGAGAGCGAGGGAGTGAAGGAGAGAGAGATAAGCTCTACCAGATACCAGGGCTCTGGGTGAGATCAGGAGTGCAGAGCTGGCTGCAGCTCCTGGCCCCCCCAGACATGACACAACGAGTGAGGCGGGAAAATAAAGCTCACGGCCGCCTTCATCTGGCAGCGTGTGTGCGTGTGTGTGTGTACAGTGTGGACATTACAGTCTAGAGGGGGAGACCGCTGCAGTAAAAGCACAGCATTTCACCCTTGTTTACTTCTGAGTATAATGGATGCCTGATGAGGTTTTCAGCTTAACAACTTGAGACTAACGTGCCCATTATAACTTTTAAAAGGGAAAGTTAACACAAAGCGGTAAACAAATGTTTTCCATACCAACAACACCACCATAGTGTTTTCACATAAACACAATAACACATCTTTGCACATTCTCGGCCATTTTGAAGAACCTGTGTGCAACACCTGAGTAGACCGTCGACGCGAGACCAAAAATAGACCAGGGAATTAACAACGGACAACCGTCTGCAAAGGAGGGACACGTTGTTGTTAATATTACACTGTGGCGGCGGCGGTGGCGCCGACGCGCGGGCCGGGGGGGTGTCCTCGCTGGGACCTCCTCAGCGGAGGACTTGTTAGCACGTCGCTAATGAGGCGGTGGGCTGGGGGGCTGGCGTGACGGCGTGTTGCCATGTGGTGTGAGAACAGGAACCACACCGGGGGCTGCACACTCACTCTCATTAGACCTGCGCTGCTGTCGGACACGTGGAGACGTGGACACGCAACGCACGCACGCACGCGCACACACACACGCGCACACACATAATCCCCTTCCATCGCTCTTGTTTACTCGCAGGCAAGTGATGTCAATTGCAAATACGC
This sequence comes from Urophycis tenuis, assembly GCA_036785325.1. Lineage (NCBI taxonomy): Eukaryota > Metazoa > Chordata > Actinopteri > Gadiformes > Phycidae > Urophycis > Urophycis tenuis. The sequence continues at coordinate 10,384 of JAXIVH010000927.1, read as the reverse complement.
GCACGCACGCACGTGCACACCCACACACACACACACTCCTTCCATCGCTCTGGCAAATGATGTCCATTGCAAATACATGCACGCACACAGATGCACGCACACAGATGCACACACACACACACACACTACATTAAAGGTCAGATGTCAGGGGGTATTCGACAGTGCACCAGTGTGATTGTGTACTACCGCTACGAGGACCGATCTCCCTGGTTCCCCCACGCCCGCCCGGCACGTCTGCCCAACACAGCCCAACAACACGCTCAGCACCAGACCCCTCGCTGCCAGACGCAGCGTCGCGTGAGGCAGCCATTAACGAGAAACCCACAGGACGGCCATTACTGCTATTGATTTGCTGTGGTGAAAACACATAAAAATGACTTGCGCAGGTTTTAAGGTGAGAATGAATGATTTAAAATCGAGAGAAATGCTAACCATAGCAGAAGGAAAGAGTTTGTACATGTGGAGCTCCGACTCTCTTCTCCATTTCCTAAATGATGAAGACCCATGTGAGGAAGGCGGTGACCAGCTGTGAACCTCCCCCCAGACGACCGTGTAGCGCCCTGCTTTGGTGGGGAGCGGTGGAACCTGTGAGACCGTGTCGTTTCCCCAGAGACGGGGGGGGGGTTCGAGCACCGTACCGCATCTCAAGGACCATTACTGTCACCACCCAACTTGCCGCCAACTGTTGCGCATGTGGACATAAATACAATCGTGCAGCTCAGACATCCTATCTAGGAACTGCAGAATTTGAGATGATCCTGCGATGAGAACTGGGAGCCATGCACTCGACTGCGACGGCCAGTTGTAAGCGGTGGCCGGCAAAACACAATGTGTTCGGGGTCCCTGAAGATACATTTATTTTTACGGTTTGGAGGGATCATTCTCTATAAACCCCCCCCAGAGTATCTAACAATGAAACTCCAATACTGTCTCTGGCACAAGACATGGCACGGCTGTGAGCAACACAAAAACGACAGAAGTGAGATCAAAGTGATCAAAGTGAGCACAATACAATGTCAGCTACCCCGGAGGTGCCAGGTCTCGGGGTGGGGGGTGGGGCGTAAGGGGGGGGGGGGGGGGGGGGGAGGCCGAGTGTCTTCTGAACACCGTGGGCGATGCTGGGCTGGGCGGAGGCGCGAGCCGAGAACCGCAGTAATTTGCACCTCGCTTCGGGGAGAGTGGATCAAAAGTGGGCGGTTAACTCGGAGGTCAAGTGTGAATTTAAAATGAGACCCGGGAGACCATCGTTACAGTCGCCCGGCTTTAAAGGTGGAGCCTGACAGGCCACGCCCCCCCCACACCCGACCCACGCTTCAGCAGAGCCGCACGCCGAGCACAATCTACACAAGCGCAGACGGACTAAACACCGGAGCGGCGATAACAAAGGACGAGGGAAGGCGGCGAGAGGGAGAGGTCGGTGCTTTGAGGGAAGCGCCGACGTTGTCAACGACGTTTCCTCTCCTTAATGGAGGGAGGTGGGCTCACCTAATTGGACCGCTCCTCCGCGGTTCGTTCCCTCATTACCGGCCCGGCGGCCCTAATGAACGCCCGGCGGTCCGCCTCGCCACAGACACCAGTGCCACCATTGGCACTTTTTTACTTTTTTACAATTAATCTATTTATTTTTTTTACTTGTATTTTTAAATGTTTTTCATTGTTTGTTATTGTTGTTATTGTTGATTTTATATATGTATATATTTGTAAATGTGTTATGTAAAGTGACCTTGAGGTCTCGAAAGGCGCTTGACAAATAAAATGTATTATTATTATTATAAACGCAGCGGAACAGAACAACAGACCAAAAAGGTAATTTGTCAGGAAGGGGTGGGAGGAAATCGGGGGATCATCTATTCCGTGCAAAACACAACAGGGGGAGTGCCAACATGACGTGGATTAACCCGCTAGCCAGCGTTGCGCCGCCACAGAGCACCAGCTCCGCGGCGCTGCGCCACTGAAATGATCAGCATGTGTAATTGCCTGCAAACGTGAACAGGATCCCGCAGCCGTCGCTTCCTAATTCCATTACCTTCGTGTAATTGCGTGCGAGTCAGAGAGAGTGATGGGGTTAGCGCTGTCCGGCAAACGAGTGGCGGAGCGCCAGCCCATAAACAAAGGGCTTGGAGCTGGCAACCCTTCTTCTGTGTTCCTCTCATCATCATCATCATTATCGTTATCATTGCAGATTCGTGTCATTAAACCTCTCCTATGGCTCAGTGAGATGGACATGGCATGGGAGGGCTTCAGAAAGAGCTTTACAGATTCCTAGTGGAGGCATCGGGTGTGGCGCATGGTTAAAACAGTCAGACGAATACTGCTATGGGTAGAGCCTGGTCTCCGATTGGTTGTGACCGTTTTTCCTACCCGGGATTCGAATGTGCGAGTTACGCAGGAAAAATAAAATAAAATAAAATCGCATTTATGACAGGGAAACCGAAAAAATACTTCAAAATGTGACGCAGCTGAGTCTGAAGCACGGCTATATTTTGCCCTGAAATGGCAGAACACGGGTATCTGCACAGTCTCTGCAGCAGAAGAGTAGTCGGGGGGGGGGGGGGGGGGGAAGAGACACAAAGACTCCAAGAGGGGAGGGCGGGAGAGGCTCAGCACACCAAGGGCAAAGGGGTCAGGGCGCGTGGTGGGAATAAGTATTGAATCGACTCTCTGAGGGAAGTGACAGCCAGCTTACTGAGCGGCAGCAGGGTCACCTGGGTCCACGGCCACGAAGACGTTCAGTCTGTGAGAGTCACTGAAAGCGAAGCCGCCACTTTGGCAGCCAAAGTCTGACCAAACCCATGGCTTTAATAGCGACTGCAGGCCGACACCTTTTTCTGGTTAGCCAATTATCCGATGAAATCTGTCACGAGGCAGTGCAATGGAGAAGCCCCCCCCCCCCCCATGTACCCCCAGGGCGAAGGGTGGGGGGGGGACCCACCGCGGGGTGTCCCCTTAAACAAGTGCCTGCATAACAGAGCGGCCATGTCTGAGTTTATTTAGTTTCTAAGGACATTTTCTCAAACTTTAGTGTTGGAGGGGGTTTTTTTGTAAAAAACAACAAAAAAAACAAACATCCAAAACAATATACAAAAAAGTTCACAAAGTTTTGACGCGCGACGAGATGGGCAGCAGGGAAGCAGAGAAACTTCTGCGGGGGTCTGTGGCTCCTGGCGCGGAGAAATGAGGAGCGGCGTGTGTGCCAACGTGGGTGAGACTACGCTCGCTTGTCTGTGAACCACCTCCATCCTGCCAAGTCCCTTCCGTCCTCCCTGGCCGCGGCTCAGATTAGATTGGATTAGATTAGATTCAACTTTATTGTCATTGTGCAGAGTACAAGTACAGGGACAACGAAATGCAGAAATACAGGCTCAGGCTGTGGGGGCTCCATGGAGTGGTCTACTAAACCTGTGGCTCAGGCTGTAGAGGCTCCTTGGGAGTGGTCTACTAAACCTGTGGCTCAGGCTGTAGAGGCTCCTTGGGAGTGGTCTACTAAACCTGTGGCTCAGGCTGTAGAGGCTCCTTGGGAGTGGTCTACTAAACCTGTGGCTCAGGCTGTAGAGGCTCCTTGGTAGAGGTCTCCTAAACCTGTGGCTCAGGCTGTAGAGGCTCCTTAGGAGTGGTCTCCTAAACCTGCGGCTCAGGCTGTAGAGGCTCCTTGGGAGTGGTCTCCTAAACCTGTGGCTCAGGCTGTAGAGGCTCCTTGGGAGTGGTCTCCTAAACCTGCAGCTCAGGCTGTAGAGGCTCCTTGGTAGAGGTCTCCTAAACCTGTGGCTCAGGCTTTAGAGGCTCCTTGGGAGTGGTCTCCTAAACCTGTGGCTCAGGCTGTAGAGGCTCCTTGGGAGTGGTCTCCTAAACCTGTGGCTCAGGCTGTAGAGGCTCCTTGGGAGTGGTCTCCTAAACCTGCGGCTCAGGCTGTGGGGGCTCCTTGGGAGTGGTCTCCTAAACCTGTGGCTCAGGCTGTAGAGGCTCCTTGGGAGTGGTCTCCTAAACCTGTGGCTCAGGCTGTAGAGGCTCCTTGGGAGTGGTCTCCTAAACCGCTCGAGAAGTTTCCGTCATCTTTCAAACCACTTCGACCAGCTTGTTCTCAAGCCGCCCTATGAGAGCCAAAGTTGGCTAATTTATGAAGCCAACTGAAGACCTCATCAGAAGCAGGTCTTCATCCATACCCAACATGAAATACGTATTCAAAATTAAATCCGTAACTTCAAACTGCTGCCTCCTCCCCGATCCCCTGGAGTTTGTCAAACACTGAAATCATCCCTTTGTTGACACCCAAGGGTTCTTCTCAAGGAGAGCAGGTAGGCTGGGGTTGAGGAGCATGTGCTGATAGGTCAGCTACTGCTATGGATGGACATCTGCACACATGGATTGATGTCAAACACGCAATTCAAAACCACTTTAGATTTTAACACTTTAGCACAAGATGTGTATTTAACTCATTCATTTCTAACTAATATATATTACAAACAAATCATTTACTACACCCAATTTGATAGGATAAGATCGATGGAACATTTATGACTTTCATTGACTGAATGACCAATATGAACCAACAATCTCCTTGACTCCGACTTCCGATATACCGACCGGAATAAACACGGCCACGGTTGGCGGTGCTGAATTCACAAGGGGTCACCGTTCCTCCGAAGCAGGGTTCAAACCAAAGCCCGGCCTGTGAGGGTGACCGCCCCGTCCTTCTGTTAGTTCAACCCCTCACGTGTGCACTAGAGTGCGGGGCGGAATTTTCTGTCCGAGCCCGGATCAGGGTCCGACAGAACAGTAACCAAACCCGACAGGTGTCCGAACCCGACCCGAGCCCGACAGGCATCAAGCTTTTTATGTCAACAAACAGATGAGCGCAACATGCGCGGGTTAACGCGTGGGTAAATAAAACATTTCAAAATCGCGCAGATGTGACTGAGCCTGACCCGAACCCTAGCATAATTTCTCCCCCCCCACTTCCCGTGAAGACAGGTTTCCAGCAGACCTGGCCAATCACAACCTTTCATCTGGCATGGGGGCGGGTTTAAGATGAAGATTGTACTGAGGAGCGTCCTATGAAGCGCCGTTGACATATTCTCATAAAAATCCAAGATGGCAGCGACTGGTGAGTCACATGTTTGGTTGCTCTGGTTGTGTGTCCATCCAGTTGTGCACACAGGCATTTTGGTTCGCTGTCAGTTGATAATGCCCCATGGAAATGAACTATGCATTAGTCTATAGCGTTTCCAGACTAATACATATTTGTGATTGATCTGACAACATCTGGCTAACTGCACAATATATCGCCTTTACAAACAAAGAGTAAAAAGAAAATGTGAATCAACATCAAGTCATCTCTGTGTTCCCCATCCATTCATCTGTCTAAATGAATATGCAATAGGATGGTGGTACATTTTTGCCTAGTATCAAGGCACATCTAAAAAAAAAAAAAACCTAGAAAAAAACACTTTGCCTCATCCTGCAATAATAATGTGCAGCCCATGTCAGGGCATGACAAAGCATTGGGATGACGTCTGCTGTACAAGGCTACATGCTTTCCTCCCATCACCGTGCGGCTGCTCAAGCCCACGTGCATTTGGCTGTGCTTCCACATGTCTAGGGTCCCTTATTGATCCAGCTCGCTCGCACACACACACACACACACACACACACACACACACACACACACACACACACACACACCACACACACACACACACACACACACACACACACACACACACACACACACACACACACACACACACACACACACACACACACACACACACACCACACACACACACACACACACGTTTCCAGTCATTTTCTCCCTTGCTCGCTCTGCTTCCGGCTGGATCAATCAGACGCCGAGGCAGAACTAACGACAGAAGTGCTTGCGTCACCCGTGAGGACGCGGGAAAGTGGCGAGCCTTGCAGAGGAGAAAGTAGGTCACGTTACTTGCAGATTTATTCTCCGGTTATATTCGCCACTCTGCCATAAATGCGCAGACCTGAGTAAGCACCCCGGCTTCTTCACACTCCGTCAAGCTCTGTTTATCAGAGATGTGGAGCGCCGCCCCGCCCCCCCCCCCCCCCCCCACCCACCCACGGAGGGGGACAAAACAAGTGTTCCTGTTCAGTACCCGCCTGACGGACTTGATGTACGTTTAATCAAGGCAGACGCACAAGTACAAACGCTGCCGTTCGATTCGCAGGAGTCACTTTTAATCCCCCCCCCCCCGCGTCTCCAGTAACCTGCACAAACGCATCCCGACTTCGCCAGCAGTCAGTGAACTTGCAAAAATCCGTGCGTGCGGCCGAGTCAGTGAACTGACTTAGAGAGCGGACGCCTGGCGGTATAAAAGCAAGTGCGCTGCCCACAACTATTCCCATCAAGAGCGGGGAACAAGAAAAAAAAAAAAACATCACATACGGTGCGTCATTTCGCTAACACGTTTTTTTTTTTATCCCCCAGCTTCGTGTTACAAACACCGGCTAATCACAGTCACCAGCATAATTAAGGCTCGGCCAATCAAGCGCGACCTGGGCTTCAGGAGACAAGCTAATTCCATTAGAGCTGGTGCCTCTCGTTCGCGTTCTCGTTGGATTGCAGCTGCCGGCAGGAAAGGCTTGTTTGATAGAAAAATGTAATTAATCTGCGGAACACTTGCACGCGGCGCAGCTAATGAAAGAGTAAAACAACAGCAAATAAACAAACAGATTCGGGGTGCCAGAAGTCCTCCAGGTATTTGTTAGAACCCAATTACACATCCGGGCTGTGTGGGTATAGTACCCCTAAATCGCTAGTGACACGTGTCCGTTGCAGTGCACACGTTGTAACAGCCAAGGCGTGTTTCTTTCCCCGCTGCCAAACTCGTGAGCGTTCAAATCCCCCCCCCCCCCCCCCCCCCACACCCCCCCCCTTACACGGTCGTACCGGCTGTTTAACCAAACATCACACACCACTGGGAACTCTCCCGTCTCGGGAAAGCCTTGCACATCGTGGGTTATTTTTACTCCCCCATTAGAGCTGTCAATCTTCCTCTAGGATCCCATTCAAATTTCATCCCGTATCACTTTTATCATTCCGATTATATGTACATTTTAAATGTCAAATGTAGCCTATAATTCGTAAGTAGTGTTGTAGTGTATAATTTATTATACACCAATACACCTGCTTATGATGCATTGCCAATTGCCACGATTGTGTTCTGTCCAGCAACGTTGACTAACTAATGAGACCAAGAGTGCCAGGTTAGGATGAACGCCGAAATGTCATTATTACATCTCATTTTCGTTTGCAAGCAATGAAAACAATCACTAAACACAAGCAAATGTCTGCGGGGACCTCCGTCAGGGTATGCAAATGAACGCAATGAAGGATGCACAACCTAATGGCGCTGAAGACAAACCCACAGACATCATCAGACATCATCACATGCATGGGACCAGAGTTGTGCATCAGAACCAGCCATCAGAACCACACTACAGCAACACTCCATTAGACGTAAGATCGGGTTCCCGTGCAGGATTTTGGAGACAAACGGCAAGAAAGACTTTCTGTGTTTAGTTATTTATCGGACAAAGAACAGAGCCTGAGACTCTGACTCGCTGGGTTCCTCACTGCTGTGTGTTCTCCACTACACCTCCAGGCCAGCACCGCCCAACTTGGGAGGGGGGGAAGGGAACGGTTCCCAGCCAGAAGATGAATGATTTAAAGCAAACTGGGGGGGGGGGGAGGGGCACCAAATAAACGCACGATTCATCCTGTACCAATATTTCATGAGCACACACACACACACACACACACACACACTGTAGAGAGCCCGGAGAAACGTCTCACTGTTAATCCACTAATGCGGAGAACCGACGCGGAGAACCGTGCGGAGAACCGCGTGGCCAGGCTCGGGGGTGGGGGGGATTAATAATACGTATTAGGTGAAGGGGGTTTGAGAAAACGAGAACGATGGAAGGGGGGGGGGGGGAGAACGAGTCCACAACACACCGACAACGGCTGCATTGTTTATTTAAAAATGGCTGCCTCTTTTTATTTTTATCTGTCAAAGCATAAATTGAACAAAGAGCGGAGGGGGGGGGGGGGGGGGGCAATGGGTAGGAGAACGGCCCAGTGTGCGCGTGTGTGTGTGTGTGCATGTGTGTGCGTGTGCATGTGCGTGCGCATGTGCGTGTGTGCGGTAAAGCGCTGCTCCGGACGGGCCGACAGAGCAGGCTGTAGAATTCCAATGGTCCCGGCCACCGGAGGAAGGAGCCGTTCTGCACCCGCGACACAACGACAAGGCTGCCGTGTTCACCGTGTCGAGCACAGCTGTGCGCTTCAATCCAAAAAACAAAACTAAAAAAAAAAAAAAAACACACACACGTCTTTTGAGTGGGCACCTCTACGACAAAGGAAAAAAAAAAAAAAAAAACTCCCTCACAGTTGTGCGGTTCTAATTGGGCGTAGCGCCGACGAGAAACCATATGCGCGGAGCTACGCTGCAAACCGCGCGCATCCAGAGAGCTAACCAGCGGGTTTAGCGAAAGCTCTGCAGACGGCGTCACCTCAAACGCACCGGCTGCCACAAGTGAAAACGGAGGTGTGTGTGTGTGTGTGTGTGTGTGTGTGTGTGTGAGTGTGTGTGTGTGCGTGTGTCTCTGCTTGTAGGTTTGCTCATGTGAATTTTGTCTCCAGTTTACGTTCCTCGAGACACCGTGGGTTTTGGAGTTGTATGAATGGGGAATGCGCTTTCCTGTTGCTGCCCTAAAAGATGTACAGATATAGCAAAACAAACTGTTAGAAACAGTGATCAGTCTGTTTCTCACATTAGCCACGAAACAAAGGACAATACTGCGCCCGGCACCATGCCAGCCTACAAGAGAACGCAAAGCATCCTGAAGAAACTTTCAGAAAGTGTCGATTGCGAGTAATGACAGTTGACGAATAGTTTTTTTCCATGTCTTCCACAGCGTTTGCCGTGGAAGAAGCAATAAGACAGCAATGGTAAAAAAGTGTTCACAAGTCACCAGGTGTTTGAAATACAGCAACCAGGTTTCTGCAACTACAGTGGGCAGACATAGACCATCGTCAAGGCTGTGAACAGCAGGTGACGTCATCCATTTGGTTTGTTTTGAAATCATAAACAACTCACCGTCCCTTTCTTACCAAGTTTGGACCAACAATCCCCTACTCAAGTCTAACCCAACACCCTGCAGGCAATGGAGATTAGCCGCCTGCATGTTTTCTCTCCAAGTCTGGATATGAAAGCCAAAGCTTCGAATAACTTCAGTGAAAAGGAAAGCCTTTATCTGAACAGTAAAGCAACAGCAGGAGGTAAAACAATACTTGTATAATAAGGAATGACGATGCGATTAAGTATTTATTTCATCACGTTGTTATTCGCTGCAGCTATGTTGCTAAAGCTTTGGGCATGCATTTGTGTTTGATGTAATTTGATTGTAATGCTAGAGCACCATTGTGTACTGACACAGATTAATACACTCGAATCAGAGCACTCTAAACTTAAGTGCTCATTTAAAGTGCTTGGCCTCTTGGCTTCGTGCCAGGACAAGGCTAAATTACTCTTCTGCAACTGCTTCAAACACTTTGGGGCTCTTTCTATTGGCATTGGCAGACGTGAGCGATGGATGAATCAGTTAAGGCGGGGGAGGGCCCGGAGTCTTGTTGCAAGGCTCAAATGGGGCAACTGCTAAGCAGAGCTCTGTTCTCTCTGCAGCCGTTACTCAGGAGTGTCAATGGCGGAGATGCCGTTTCCCCAGAGCCAGCCGAACCGAAACGCAAAACTCAAGTAGTTTCCATTGTTCTGATTCAGGAAAAAAAAAAGTCAACTGATGATTAAAAAAAAAACACACAACACTCTTTGTGTACAATGTCAAACCGTTGACATTGTAGAAAAACTAAATGGATGAAGATAATATAACAAATGTCACAGTGATAGAAGCCCATGGGGCATTAGGGAGGCAGATACAGGACACCGTTCGCTATCAAGGACATAGTCGGTTTCATTTAAATAAATGGTTGCAAGAAGCCATTATAAGACGCACACACTAATTAGGCAAAGACGATAAAAACCAATAGAAACTCCTCACTAGTATTTACTTCACAGTTCCAACATCTCTTCAGAGAGAACTTGTTATGCAACGTCCCCTCGAGACAAACGGCGCTGATCAACACTGCAAATGTGTTCGCTCCATTTAGCGGCACCATCCTGCGGTGAACCCTGAGCACTTTTAAATGACAATTACGGAACAACCCCCCGACACCACCTCATCACAGCCCAGAGGATGAGGAGGCGGGGCTGGGGGACTTTTAACTGTGCAAACTGCATGATTGGATTGAGACGTGGAAGACGTACAACGCCATACCATCCAGAGGGCAGCAGCGATG
>JAXIVH010000926.1:17500-36895 GCA_036785325.1 Urophycis tenuis | reverse complement strand
GACAGTCATGGGAAGGGATTTACAGCACCTTTACAGCTCTACTGTATACACGCCATAACTTAGACGGGGTGAATGTCCCGCACTGTGTGCAGTGTGCGCCTCACACTTTATGTCACGTACGCACTCACAAAGAGGCAAGCATAATACACACACTCGCACACCCAAGCAGCCGACACGTATACACACACACACACACACACACACACACACACACACACACACACACACACACACACCTATGCAGACATGCACATGCATTCACACGCACACCACACAAACAAAAAGCACACATGGTCACAATACACACAGACAAAACACGCAGGCACACCCACATGCACGCCCCCCCCACACCCAGGCCCACGGAGATTGGTGAACCAGGTTGTGTGCTGAACGTGCGACGGCATGCAGTACTCACGTTGTCCACAGTGGTTCCCTGTGTAGCCCTTCTGGCAGGAGCAGGACTCTCCCTGGCAGCTGCCTCCATTCATGCACCTCACGTTACACGACTGAACTGTTTGGGGGGGAGGGGTGAGACACAAAGGAGGAGATGGGGAGGGAGAGGGGATGAAGACAAGAGTCAGTAGATGAACTTTGACACCTGAACAGGAGGGCCCCTGGACAACTGTTGCTGACTGTGTGTGTGTGATGTCAGCTCACCACGGTGGTGGCGAGTGGAAGCCTGAGACAGTGCATGGAGCACGGAGGCGTGCCTGTTCGTCTCACAGCTCAGAGAGCCGTGGTGAGAGCTGTGCCGTGCGCGCCCCTGCGCATCACCACATCTTCCCAGCGATCGCCCGCCTCCCCCTCTTTTGCGTATACGCGTGTGTACATTTTCTGGACACGCGAGAGATCTCGGGGGCTCCGAAAGCGGCCTGGACACTTCAGGCCTTCAAGAAGTCCGTGCCATCTCAAGCGTGTTTGTATAACGCTGCTGTTTCTCTTGGAGCCTACATCAACAGAGGGGATTCGAACACCCTCTATCCCCCCCCACCCCTCCACCACTACCCACCCCAGGGCTACAAAACCCCAGCTAATCAAGCACACTGGGGGTAGGCTGTAAGTCAAGCCAGCTGTATGCTACAGTCGGCCACGATGGAATGTGCTGAGAAGCATAGGGGAGAGAGAGAGAGAGAGGGGGAGAGAGAGGGAGAGGGAGGAAGAGAGAAAGAAAGAGAGAGACAGGACGGAGAGAGAGCAAGGGAAAGAGAGAGGGGGCGAGAAGAGGAGGAAAGACAGAAGTAAATAGTTAAGGACTCAAGAATGAAAGAAGGAATGAAACAAAGAGAAGGAATATAAAAGAGAGCGAGCAGCATTGTGACACACACGGGGAGTGAGTCTCATATAATGTATAGGACACAGTGGTTGGCTGGTTTGCAGGTCAGACACGACGCTTGAGCCTGATGTGGGCTGACACTCCCCACTATGCCACAGTGCAAGGCCATCCAACCTGTCTACTTTCAATATGTGTAAGCGCTTTTTAATAAGAAAGCCATAATCGTTCTTCCTGGCAGACAGGAAGACAGCCTGCAAAGCCTCCCCTTCAGTTTTTCTCGCTGCATTCCTGATTTTTCCCCACCTCGCTTCAGCCTCTGTTCGAGCCTATTTCCAATATCCCACTTTTTATAGATTTTTTTTTTCTTTATCATTTTTTGGCACGGTTCGGCTGAACGGCAGAGGGAGGAAGCTCGCGGTCTCCACGCATGAGGCGTGTGCCCATGGGCAATTAAGGGGAGCATTTTCACCACTAAGACACACCTTTGTGCACCCTCCACTGTACACAAACACGGTCGCCATGGCAGCGTGGCACAGCGAGACCGGCATAGCTTGCTTTTTTTTTTTTTCCCCTGATATTTTTACAAGGTCTGGCTGGTCACCCAACCGTAACCCACTTCAATTAACTCAATCACAAGGTTGTAGTTGTGAATCCTGAAGGTGGAAATTGCAGAGTAATGGCACTGTCCAGCTGTCAGCTGTCCTCTCAAACATCGTAGTTTTTTGTTCCCCTGATGTATTAAATGACGCCTACAAATATAGCAGTTTAAAGGAAAAAACAGATAAATGAACTCGTTCATTTATCATTCAAGGCGTTCATTGAGCGAGACGAGTAAAAGCCTGACAAGCGATTTAGAAGCTGATACCGCGATTGTTATCGCCTCAAGTTGCAGTTTATCCTCCTCCTACGTCATTTTGATACAAGTGTGCGTCTCAAGTATTTGAGGTTATCTACATTATTATGTTAATATCCTAACTCCGACAGATTTGATCACAAGCAGAGGAGATCTTGGCAGATTCTGTGAACAGACTTGGCCGAGACCATATCCTGGACGGTTTCCTCCAGCAACACATGTTGATGAATTACAGTAAATACTTGGGGGGACTCTGGGGGTTTTGAGGGTGGGCGTACGAATGTGTTTTCTCAACATCTCCTCGCCTTGAGGGGACGGGGTCTTGTGTTTCTGTTGTTTCAGTCGAAGACACCGGCCGTGTCTCCCAGACAATAAGCAGGAACATTACCACCAAATGTGCTGTTTTCATTCCTTCAATACTTCCTTTGAATCCCTCCCTCTCTGTCTCTCAATTTCTCTCTCTTTTCTGTTCTCCCTCCCTCTCTCTGTCTGTCTCTCTCTTTCTCTCTCTCTCTCTCTCTCTCTCTCTCTCTCTCTCTCTCTCTCTCTTCTCTCTCTCCTCTCTCTCTCTCTATCCCACCCCTCTCTCTCTCCTGTCTCTGTCTGCCTGGTCTGTCTGTCTGTTCTGTCTGTCTGTCTGTCTGTCTGTCTGTCTGCCTGTCTCGGTCGGCGTTCCTTTGTTTTCTCAGGCCAACATTAAACTCAGGGGGTGGGGGGGAGAAAAAAAAAGAGCAAAAATGATGGAGTGATTAATTATTCGTTTTTTTCCCCCTCTGTGAAGCAAACCGTGAAGGAACACAGCGGAGCATGCCGCAACGCAAACTCCATCAAAAGCCAAGGGCAGCTTAAGCTCTCCCTGGAAGGGAAGCAGACAGAGCACAGCCCGGCACGTCCCCGGGCCGCACGTCTTGCTGAACTCGCTAGCCCTCGCCACCGGGGAGATGGGTCGGACCAGTGTTGTGATCCAACTGGGTGTTGCCTCGGTAACAAGTGGATGGGAGAGGAGAGGAGATCCAGGTGGAGCAGGAGACGGTCAAGGACGATGAGGGTGGGGTGTGGGTAGGGGTGGAGATGGCGCGGAGGGGGGGGGTGGGGGTGGGGGGGGTGCGGGGGGGGGGTGGGGGGCCGTGACCTCACTGGCTATAACAGAACTATAACAGAACTCTCCTCCAATGCAACTCCATCATCCACAGGTGGAGAGAGATGCATTGACCCAGTGACTCTTCTCTAGAAAAATACATGAATGTGATGAATGTGCATGTGTGTGCGTGTGTGTGTGCGTGTGTGTGTGCGTGTGTGTGCGTGGTGTGTGCCTGTGTGTGTGCGTGTGTGTGTGTGCGTGTCTGTGTGTGTGTGTGTGGTGTGTGTGTGTGTGTGTGCGTGTGTGGTGTGTGTGTGTGTGTGTGTGTGTTGTGCGTGTGTGTTTGTGCGAGTGCGAGTGAGAGAGCCTATGAGCTGGTTACCACTTCACAGGACCACAATGCACCTCTGTACTCTGGCGATGTTGTCAGTGAGCGGCTCACATCTGGGTGTTTTTACGAGGGGCTAGAAAACACAGGAAGTCTCGGTGCGTGTGTGTGTGTGTGTGTGTGTGTGTGCGTGTGAGTGTGAGTGTGTGTGTGAGTGTGCCACACACACACACACACACATGTGTGCGTGGACATGTGCGAGCGGTGGAACACTGAGGTGCTTTATGGCTGTGTGTTCTGTCCTGATTTACACGCGGCCCTGGGACCCGGTGACAGGTCAGCCACGGCCCCGGAGCCTCTGCTCAGAACCGGGCCCGTAGCGGGGGTCGTAATGCCGCGAAGCACCGGGCCTCCTGCCAGCAGGCGGTCAGAACCAAACATCCATCCCAGGTGGCTCGCAGGCAGCGCTGAGCGTGGATCAAAGTCAGGTAGACGACTGTGTTTCAAATGAATCACTGAGTTTTTTTGCGCGCAAATGAACCTACTATTTCCTCCTCATAATGAACCGTAACCTCATACCCCCGACATAACATTTGCCTATGACTCTGAGGGTGGACTGCACTAAAGACACATCCCGGCTTCTAATTAAAGGAATGACTTTCTGCAGTGGACTGCGTTTCCAGAATTCAGCAGGGACCCAGCAATGAAGACTGGAGGCATCCCTCTACGAGACAGCTGTGCCTGGGAGCGAATTTCATGTTAATGATCGGGTAATTATGGCAATAAGATGACACGGTTTCAAAGATTACCCTCTTTTGCTGAGCACAGCTGCTTTTGTCCAATGGTATATTGCCAGGGAGACTTAAGAGAGATTTTCAGCTGTTGGTTTCTGGACACTAGTGCGTTTGAGGGCTAGCTTCGGGTAGCTTCAATCTTAGCTAGCTAGATCTTAGCAGAGTAGCAGAAGTGCAAATCCCTGCCACTCTATAACAATACCTGTGTTCTCTAAAACTTGAAATGCGTCGACATGGCATTCAACACTGTGTGTGTCTGTGTGTGCACACATTGGCCACTTGAGCACTGATTCCAAGAAGAGATAGTTTGGTTATGTTTTGTCAGACATTTAGATTATCCATAACTATTATCCACAATATAATCCCGATCTTGCTCCCATTTTAGTTTACACAGGCCTATCTACACTGCTAACCCATATCCAGTGAAATTGGCTGGCCCATTTAGGCCTGTGTAATTAGCCCCGGGACAAATGTGCATTTTCAGCCAACGTATTTCTCTGGAGCTGCAATTTGTTCCCAGCAGCAGTGATCATGCTGTTACATGGTGGAGTCCCTCCAAAGGCAGGACGCCAGAGTTACACATTTCAAAAGACAACATCTACAATGTTTCTCTTGGCTTTTTCGCTCACACCTCAGCGGAGGACGCTGAGGTTGAGTAAATAATGCCCGTCATTATTCAAGACCACTGGATGCTTGCTTCATCGCTGAAGCAACACAATGCTGCTTAAGAGGTCGCCATCTTGAATGTCCCACAGGTCAAATAAGTGGTCCGACTGAAGAGCATTGGGGGGTTTGGCTGGTGGATATTGGGACAGGGTAAAAAACATCAATCCTGAAGCTGGTGGCAGGTCCGGTCGGTTCTGGCCTCAGGATAGTGTGGTTATGTATGGCCGTGCAGGACTAGCTCTGTACTGTCAAAATTTCCAGAAGATATGTGATGATGAACTGGGAATTAACAAGATGATGTCCTTTGGGTGACCTGAAGGTGAGCGAAACCAAAGCAAGTCATCTCCATGGTTACCCGGGTCATTACACAGGCTTCGTTTCAACACTATAGACTTATATATCTCCCTGCACAGAGGGGTCGTTCACCCCTGTGACGTTTGACCACTCATTAAAGGGGAAACACAAAGTTTTCTTCAAAACAACCCCAGCCTCCAGACTCTAAACTCAGTCATGCCCCTTCGGTTTGTTTGAAAGAATGAAGTGAAGGGAAACTGAATGTAGTGAACCCAACTTACTTTGTCTTTAACTGTTTTTGTTTGCTACCAATTTGGAAAAGCCCTCTCTGTAATCCATCATCTCTCTCTCTCTCTCTCTCTCTCTCTCTCTCCTCTCTCTCTCTCTCTCTCTCTCTCTCTCTCTCTCTCTCTCTCTCTCTCTCTCTCTCTCTCTCTCTCTCTCTCTCTGTCTCTCTCCCTCTCTCTCTCTCTCACACACTTTCTCTGTTCTTTCCAGGACTTGAACCCCTGAGTCCAAACGCTCCTGGTGATTTGTCTGTGTGCTGCCATATTTTTAACCTCCAGGTTAAGGAGCCCTCCTCCTCCCCTTCCTCCTCCTTCACCTCCCCCACCTACTCCCTCTTTCCTCACTCTGTGAGTCACCAGACTGAGTGAAACAAATCCTGTTTTACACTCTCTGGTCAGACTGGCCTCATTGTGTGTGTGCACGCATGCATGTGTGTGTGTGTGTGTGTGTGTGTGCGTGCGTGCATGATTAACGACATGCAACCGTGTGTGTGTGTGTGCGAGCTCTGACGGGGTCCGGGGCGTGAGTGACGAGATGACTCTGGGTTACTACAGCGCTGAGGCCCGCCACACGACACACTTCTTAAACACACACATAGTTTCCATGTGTGCGCACGCACACACACACACACACACGCGCACACACACGCAGACTACGCACACACACACACACACACACACACACACACACAGTGGTGCCTTGAACCAAGAGCAGGCTGGTAAAGGAAAGTACAGCACCCTGCTGCACAGACCTGCTCCATGTTTGAGTATCTCTCTCATGTGGAGTCCATGTCCACTGCTCCCCCCTGCACGCAGCCCAGCAGCCTGCTCATCTCGTGGTACGCCGGGCCCACCGGGCCCTGAGTGCTGTGTAACTGGGCCCGGCAGCGCCACTTGGTTCGGCTGAGCGCTCGTACTAATTTAATAAACTCTCTGACCCTGCAGGATTGAGACAAAGCCGGGGGAGCAGCAGGTGCAATAACACGCTGGCTGCTAAGCGGCATGAAGGAGGAGAGGGAGGGATTGATGGGCTAGAATACTTCCCCCGGCAGATGAGTGAGTGGGAACGACGACGACGTCAGCGCAATCTCCAGGATTTCAACTATTTTAAAAGTGGCCTGCCAGGCTGTTTTAGGATTACAATTTGCTGGTAAACAATTTAGCTACCAGCATCGTTTATCCAACTGCTTTGCCGCTAAGGCGAGTAGCGATTTTTAGGCAAAGTTTTAGGCTTGATTAGTGTACTGACCTCCTATTGATGCCCCACAGCTGGAGGAGAGCTGGCCGTTGGAACAGCTACACATGTTGGGTCTTGAACAGAAGCCCTCGCCACAGGAGCTCCTGCAGATGGCTGGAGAGGGGAGAGAGGAGGAACGAGGAGAGAGAGACAGGCGAGAGGAGAGGAGAGGAGAGGAGAGGAGACGGGGGGAGAGGAAGGGGGGAGGAGGGAGCGGAGAGGAGAGGAGAGGAGAAGGGGGAGAGGAGGGAGGTAGAGGAGAGGAGAGGAGAGGAGGAGAGAGGGGAATGGAATGGAAAAAGGAGCAGTGGATGGGGTGTGGGGGAGGCAGTAGAGGAATTGAGAAGAAAGGAGATGCGAGGGGGGGTGGAGAGGAGAGGAGATAAGATAGGAGAGAGGACAAAAGGGAACGGAAAGAAACGGTCATCGCGACGGTTTATTTTTCCCAT
Organism: Urophycis tenuis; assembly: GCA_036785325.1. NCBI lineage: Eukaryota > Metazoa > Chordata > Actinopteri > Gadiformes > Phycidae > Urophycis > Urophycis tenuis. Next base: position 29,633 of record JAXIVH010000926.1, on the reverse strand, counting down.
TAAATAGGATGGCGTTCCCGTGCGTGGGCGTCGCGGGTTACTTACGGACAATGCACTGGTTTCCTCCCGGCAGGGTCTTCCATCCGGGCAGCAGTAGGAGTGGAAGCGAGAGCCGCACACGTTGGGCCTGCCAGAGTCGGACAGAACACACAAATTTACCACTCGCTCAGAGACCCCCCCCCCCAAAACATCATCTGTTGCGGCTCCCTCCGCAAACACACAGCGCGGAGAGTTATCTGGCAAGCGAGTCGAGACCCGCGCGGCCGTTCCATTCAACGTGAACGCGACATTAACAGGGAGCCCCAGCCGTGACGGGGGGGGGGGGGGGGGCTCCATGCTGAAGCAGAGCAGAAAAGAGGCGCGAGAAGGCAAGAAGGCTGAGGAGCAGCGCCTCGTGTTTTTCGAGCGTAATCAAATCAGAATTCTAGAAGGAGAGAAAACTACATCTGAATGGGAAATAAGCCTCCGGCGATTCCCATCCCTTCCTTCCACGGCTGAGTTACCTTGTTGTCAGACAAACGCTACGATCTCATACTACCCCCGCAATTATCAAGCCTTATTGGTATTGGCAGGCGGCCTACGCTGACCTTTGACCAACTGTGGCAGATGTAAGAGTCATCACAGGCTTCTGCAGCGCCTGATTAGCCTAGCAGGTTAGCCACAAACATTCCCTCTAAGGAAATGGCTAAACCACATCTAGATGACTGGCTCTACTCTAGACACACACACAGACACGCGCACGCATACACACACGCACACTCACACACACACACACCCACACACACGCACGCATGCACACACGCACACGCACACACACACGCACACACACACACACACACACACACACATGCATGCACACACACACACACACACACACACACACACACACACACACACACACACACACCACATGCAATAGGCGGCAGCCCTTTAATCAATTCTTCTTTATTTGCCGTCAGAACACATCTGCAATAGTTGGTAACAGTAAAAGTCATTTCTGAGCATAGACGGAGCTGAGTTCTCGTGTGGCCAATCAAACCAATTAAAAACCGTCTACGGAAATTATTTAGTGTGTGTGCGCGCTGAAGCGAAATACCCCCACGACACTGCTTCGGCTTTCCATCAAGCGAGGGGGATTCTGTACGTTTTCAAACTATGCGGTTGGATAATGGCATCCTTAATAACCTTTCAAGGCCCATAATGATAGGTCTATCTATATTGGTCCACATTGGCCGTAAACTTTTTTTTATTTGATGGCGTAGTAATTAAAGTGCCACTTGGTGGCACGGGACAAGGTTTGACTCGGATACCGGTGGTAAAATAATGGGCCACAATCAGATCCTATTGTCCTAGATTGCCCGGGGTTCCCGGGAATAAAGTTCTATTTTCGTCCATTCGTTCTTTCGAATTTTATTGTTCATCAGAAATGTGCTCTCGTCAGTGCGAGAGTTATCCCTTGAGTCACCTATGCACACAATCTGTTTTTTGTCAAAGGTTGATTACTGTGAAGAACGCCAAACATAGCAACCGCCAAACGAATGCAGTAAAGTTGACTTGACAGAGTGAAGCTCTGATGTTGTTCCGGTGTGAAACTCCAGATAACCTCCGTTCTCCCCGCCAGCCTGTGACCATGGCAACCACCGGCCATGACAGCTGGGGTTTGAATTTGGGATGGGGTCGGCAAGCAGAGCAGCACCTTCAAACCACATTACCAGATGGCCCCCGCAGATAGACAGAGGCAGGCAGAGAGAGAGAGAGAGAGAGATAGACAGACAGGGACAGACAGACAGAGAGAGAGAGAGAGAGAGACAGGGAGATAGACAGAGGCCGACACATACAGGCCGACAGACAGGAAAACAAACTGGAAGACAGAGCCACAGGTTGAACCCTACTACCGGCTGTCGTTGGAAAGCGAGAGACAGACGAAGACGGCAATGAATGACGGACGCAGGCAGACAGGCAGGCCAGAGAGTCAACACAACAGGCAGAGACAGACAGAACACGAGAAGGAATCAGAGAGAAAGACCAGGTGGCAGTCAGAAGTGCACGTCAGGCAGCTATATAAATACCGGTTTAACGGGAGGGGAGACGGTGCAGTAAGCATCGAGTTTGCACAATCACAGAGCGGCTGCGACGAGACGGCTAAATGAGTACCATAGAAGAAGAGAAAGAGCGGGGGTTGGGAGAGAGTGGGGCAGGGAAATATCGAAATAGAGAGAGAGAGAGAGAGACAGAGAGAGAGAGAGAGAGAGAGAGAGAGAGAGAGAGAGAGAGAGAGGGGGGGCCTATTAGGAGTTGAATAAGGAGAGGAGACAGGATGGTGGGAAAGGAATGGGGGGGGGGGATCAGTGGGAGGAAAAGAAAAACAAGTGGATGCTGAGGCGAGGAGAAGACGAAGAAGGATTGCGGAAAGCAGCCCAGCAGATATGAGAGAAACCGAAGCCAGCAGAGGCCACAAGTCTGGGGGAAGTGGGGGGGGGGGGGGGGGGGGGGGGGGGGGGGGGGGTGTGCATGGTGGGGGGGGGGGGGGGGGGGGGGTAGGGGTGGTGCGTGGGTAATCTCGGACTTCTGGGGGGGGAGAGGGCGCAGAGCCTGGGCCGGAAACCAGAAACGGCAGGGGCCGGAGTTCAGGGGCCTTCTCTCCTGTTCCGAGATACTCCACCGTAGAGCACTCACTGGCGGGAGTGGATGGGTATTTTTTACTGTGTCTTTTGTTATTTGATTTTATACCCAGTGGAGTGTGTCGTTTGTGACCCCCTACACACTCACACAAATGCCCAAACACACACGCGCACACACGCGCATACACACGCATACACACACACACACACACACACACACACGCACAGGCACACATACAAACACATACACACACACACACACACACACACACACACACACACACACACACACACACACACATATGCCTTCCTCTCTATCTCTCTCTCTCTCTCTCTATTTCTCTCTCTCTCTCTCTCTCTCTCTCTCTCTCTCTCTCTCTCTCTCTCTCTCCTCTCTCTCTCTCTCTCTCTCTCTCTCTCTCTCTCTCTCTGCAGGCTAAGCCTTGGTCTGCTAACGAGAGAGAAGAGCTAAAGAGAAAATGAAAAGTGAGACGGTCCAAAACAGGAGAATGGCAGCCCCCAGGTGATCTGCTGAGTATTTACAGTAAATGTCCTGCTGTTTGAGGACCCAATCTCAAGGAGATTAGCTCTTCTGTGACCGGGTCACAGCCTTTGAAGTTCCCTTCTCCTGGCCCGAGTCCCACCGGCTAACTGTTATTAATTGGCAAAACAAGATGGCAGCCACTTCGTGTGAGGGAAATGTCCACTTAGGTTGGTGGTTTGGTGGACCAAAGCAAAAGATCAATGATTAAAATGAACGCCTCTCAAGCAGCCTCTATAGACCAGGACAATGAAAAAGGAAAGAAAGCAGGAAGAGTATGAAAGGAATCACAGCCTCCACATGTTACAAGACTAGGGCCTGAGGGCCCACCTCAATGCAGAATTCCAGCAGGTCAAAGGTCAAGGCAGTTGAGCATGGCAGGCTTCCACTAAGCTACAATGAAAGCCAGCAAAGCCCAGGTCTGGAAAATGAATGATTGTGGGCAGTTTCCTTATAGACACCGGACAGAGGTGTGCCAGCTGGTAAGCTTGTGTGTGTGTGTGTGTGTGTGTGTGTGTGTGTGTGTGTGTGTGTGTGTGTGTGTGTGTGTGTGTGTGTGTGTGTGTGTGTGTGCATGTGTGTGCGTGCGTATGTGTGCTTGTGTTTGTGGGCATGCATGTGAGCGGGTGTTCGTTGAGTGAAGGTTGACCTCTTTGGCGAGACTGTAAAATATCTCTGACAAAGCCAGGCTCATGGTTCCTTAATCCTCTGCATTGTCCAGACTTGTCTAACATGTGGTTATCTAACTTATATGCACCAAATCTATGCACTGATTATTATTATTATTATCTCGATATCGCTTTTCGTCATATCATTCTTCTTCACACCAAATTTCGGCAATTAATTGAGGCACATTTCTCAAATTACAGCCAAGGTAACTGCTCCCGTTTTGAGTGTTTTAGTCGTTTTGTCGTCAAACTTTGTGCACGTCTTGAAATGACAGTGTGCGGACTAGCTAGCCAAACTGGTAATACTGTTAGCAGCTTATTTGGTAGCTGCCAACTGGACGGCATAGCTGACGGGCATTCCTATGCGCAATAAATTCCTTGCGTGGAATTGCATTTTGTAGTTACTATTATTATTATTATTATTATCATCATCATGATTACTATTATGAGCATTGCAGCTCCTGTTCTGCATCGTAAGCCAAAGAGAGACAGCTCGCTACGCCGCGACGCGCTATTACACGCTAAGGTCTCCGCGGCGAGCACCTTTGCAGTCGTTGATGAAGCCCACCACGGCCCTCCAGCTCTCGCAGCAGCTGGCCGCTGACATCGTGGATGTCCAGACGCCCCTCCCTCAGCAGGCCGTCTCAATAAGTACGGGCATTCCTATGCACGAGTAATTCCTCATGTGGAATTACATTTTCTAACTGAGCTTGACTTCACACTTTTGGGCAGTATGGTAGCAATGGTTTCAATGTTTTGTAATGTTGTCAATGTCTCTTGTTGTCCATTGTGTGTTTTTGTACATGCCAAGTGACGCAAAAGGCAATTTTCCACCTCGTACAGACAAAAGAGTTGCGTTGTATTGTGTTGTAAATGAAGATAAAGTAAAATACCAGAAACAACAAACTTTCAGAGCACGTAGATTTTAGTGTGTCTAATCAGATGTCAGTGTGGTACAAATAAAGCTTACAGAGTGAAAAGGATGAAATCCTTTGGCAGAATACTGCATGTTGAAATATGCTTCATGAACATCTCACCCAATACATCACAACAAAACATCATGTTTCTCTTCCACAATATGATTTGCATGCTGTTTGCGAGAAAAAGCAATGATGCTGTGACAGAAAAGAGAGTAAATCAAACCGAAGCTTTGGGATACTGAGAGAGAGGCCTCACAACAGAGCCGCTGGCTGTTTCTCTTTGATGCGAAGAGTTATATGAAGAACAACAGAAGAATTATACTCCCTTGAAGCCAGAAACATGCCATCATAGACTCTCTCAGGGCGCTCCACTCCGGACTCTGCAGGCTCCAGGCTCCAGGATTCTCCAAGCCCTTGGGGTAATGTTGACTTTCTTGGAAGTACCTGGCTCAAAGTGAGTCTCCTCTGGGCGCTGATTGTCTGCCATATGAGCAACTGTCCAAGCATCCCTGCTTGGATCAAGTTTTGGCCAGGACGCCCTATTAATTATCTGCATTCAAAACAGCTCTGTCTGCAAGAGAGGGAGCTTGGCTGGAGTTCCCTAACACAACATGGGATCCTATTAGACTATAAATATTCAACTTCTCGGTGGCTGCAGAATATGAGAAGGAAAGTCATCACACAACTATGCTCAACTATTCTCACTGTATTTCTTTGAATCCTTTTCATTTGGCCAATCACATGGAGGGCCACCCAACTGGCCAGGCAGACAGCTAGCCAGTAAGCTGTTCAGTCCTGTGCCAGGCAGCCAAGAAAACCGTTCAGTCAGAAAAACAGGCAGCAAGCCAGCCCTGCAGCCACCCAGCCAGTCAGCAAGTCAATCAGCCATCGAGCCAGCCCTTCAGTCAGCCAACCAGTCAGGAAGCCAACCGGCCGCTCACCTGCTGGCCAGACAACTATTCAACTAGCCCTCCAGCCATTCAACTGGCAAACCAATTCATTCAACTCGCCAACCAGCTAACCAGCCATTCAACCAGCCATTCTGCCAACCGAGCAGTCAGCCAATCAGCTTGCTGTGATCTGACGAACGGATTGTGTTCTCGGAGGGACCGGGGCCAGAGAGCCTCGCGCAACAAGAGCCAATAAATCAGAGGCCTTCACCAGACCCCGGCACGACCAGAGGGAGACCAGGGGAGATGGCGCTCCAGCCAGCAAATAAACACTGCTCCCCCAGCCGAAGGCAGCGTAATGACCATCATTAAAGTAAAGTCTTGCCATCCCTCACTCACAAAATCTGTGGAAACCTGCGGCACCGGCCATCCGCTGTGGTTTGTTCAGACTCTCCGAGTGCGAGCGTTGGAAGAAGGAAATACCCCAGAACCTGTGTGTTCACCAGGGTCGGTGCCCCACTACAGCCTGAAATGTGTGTGAAAAATCACGATTCTAGGCGGCGCCGAAACAAAGTGCTGGCCTGGCCGGGCGGGCGGGAGGCCGGGTGACTCGTCACCAAGTGCGGTCTCGGTGAGCTGGTTTCTTCTCTGAGGTGGTTAGATCACACAGACTTATCGGAAGATGATTAAATACCCACCAAAACTGTGGGGAGGCGGGGGGGGGGGGGGGGGGGGGGTGGGGGGGGGGGCATCCAGGATTTGGCGTCATGTATTGACGATTTGGGTTTTCAGGTTTTTACATGAATTTGGTCCACAGCGCTTTGTGTCTTGGTGTGGAAACACCCCACCGTGTCAACCCAATGTGGTTCCTTCGAAAGGCACAAGCTGCTTTGTGAGGACGTTCAAGAAGGAGCATTTCATTGCAACATGCTTGTGTTTCCAGAGCTGAACAATGTAATGGAAAAAGTCCACAGGCCTTTGTTGCTTTTTCCCTGTGAAACCCATGCACTCTTTGATGGAAACAATATGGGATTGTGTAAATTCTGCAATTCCCTCTGAATTCTCGTTCACTTGCCTTTCACTCTCGATCAGAAGGAGCTGCAAATGTGAGCTTTTTATTGGCTACATCAAGATCCTTCTCTTTATGTTTTTAAGTCTTGATATTTGCTCAAAGTCTGGAAAAGGGGCCTTTGAGACCATTTTCAATATGACACATGTCCTTTAAAACACGGCTGGCTTCCCAATGGATATGGTGGCGTATGATTTCATGTTTTATATTTTTTACGAGCGTAGCAAAAGAGGCCGTTTTGGTCCAAATGAGTGACACAGCAGGCCGACCTGATTATTATTAGAACACTATGGCTGTTCCTGAGAATGTTTTCAGAGAAAACCTCGATTCCTATGACTCAACCGCGCAGAAGTCCACCTCAGGCGAGCGCAGAGTGAAAGTGACTCTCTCCATTCATTCCTCCGCAGTGCTCCACAGTTTCATCCATCGACTGTTCACCCCTTTCTCAAATCTCCCCCGCTCCGCTCCTCTGACATACTGTCTGTCCCTGTCACTTTGTCACCTCCAGATGCGAAACAAACAGACCTTGTCACCCCCCCCCCCCCACCACCAAACTGACCCACCCTCCCCCAGCGACCCAACCTCCCCCCCCTCGATCCATACAAATACCTTCATTTCCTGTGGCAGAGCACCAGGGGAGCCATAAGCAGGGACAGATGACAGACTGCCTGGAATAACTGAGGCGGACATTCGAAACGACCTCCCCCACAAAACGTGCTTTGTTTGTTAAAAATGGATGGTGGTGGAGCAGTGTGTGTGTGTGTGTGTGTGTGTGTGTGCATGTTTGGGGGGGGGGGGGGGGGTACGTATACTGTTATAACGCTTTGCTCTATTGCCACATAGCCCACGCGCTCAGCAGGGGGCGGCTAAGAAGAATGAACTGGGAGATGAGGTGCTAGAAGTAAAAAAATAAAAACGCAACAGGGAAGGCCGTTGGAAGTAGGGTGGGGGAAAATGCTACACAGGCACACACACACATACGCACACACACACACACACACACACACACACACACACACACACACACACACACACACACACACACACACACACACACTCTCACACACACACACACACACACACACACACACACACACACACACACACACACACACATATTCCCTCACTCTTACACACAGCAACCACAACATAGATATAAGCAGAAGGTGGGGCTAGGAATGGCAACACATGTGAGAACATCTGCACACATTTACAATTACATGCATATGCGTGTCTGTATCCATATACATGCACACACTTTCTCACACACAGACACACACACTTTCTCACACACACACACAGACACACACACACAAACACAGACACACACACACAGGCACGCACACGCACACACACACACGCACACACACAAACACACACACACGCACGCACGCACACACACACACACACACACACACACACACACACACACACACACACACACACACACACACACACACACACACACACACACACACAGAGATAAGCCCGGATCTCGGCTGGCCAAGAACAACGCCACAACGCTTCTGAACTGCCTTCCCAAACTAATACACTGAGGGGAATTTGGGTCAGGCATTTCGCTCATCATCCTCTCATTAGATGTATGGGCCAGGTTTTTTTTTCTCTCCCGCTTTCCCATGAAAATGCCGATTTGCTGTAAATGCAGTGGGATTTCTCTGCATGGCAAGGGGCCTGCTAACGTTGAACATGTGCTGCGCGCCGACAACAATGTGCTAGTCTTCGGCGGTGGGTGTGGTGTGGTACAAGGCTAGCTTGGCCTCGGCCCAGCAGGCACAGCAGTCCGGCGGGATTTGCCAAGAAGGCAGAGGAGAGAAGGCGGCTTGCGTAGTGAACACACTAGCGATAGAGACACGGACACCGACATGCAGAGTGCTGGTGGTGCGCAGGTCTCTCTTTTCTTTTTTTTTCACCATGATTATCACAAGCGCAGGCGACACCAACACCACCAGACTGGAAGTACAACACAATACATACTCACGCACACTCACGCACCCGCACACACACTCACGCACGCATACACACATTCACGCACAGACACACACGCATGCACGCACCGCACATAAGCACACACACACACACACACACACACAAACACACACACACAAACACACATGCACGCACACACACACACACACACACACACACACACACACACACACACACACACACACACACCACCACCACCCCACCTGTACCTCACAGACCACAGCAAAAAACCAAAGGTCAAGTCCTTACCCTCTGAGCGTCTCCTGTCCCCGGCGTCGGACCCTCAGCTCCTCCCTCTTGTCCGCGGGGGCGTTGAAGCGGCTGGCGTGGTACGAGCCATCGCCGCCCGTCTCGGCCCGCACCACGTGACCCGCCGCCAGGCACACGGCGGCCCAGCGCAGCAGCACCTGCGCCAACATCCCTGGTCCCATGAGTCCGGCTGGCCTTCCTTCCCTGCCTGCCTGGCGCGGTTCCGTGGGTATTCCTGGTTAGCGCTGGACGTCCGCTCGGTTCCTCGGCGCAGTATCGTACCCCAGTCAGCGGGACTGGCACACGCCTTTTAAAAAAAAAACACTGATGGAGACCTGGACCAGGTCCTGGGTAGACTCCGGGGCCGTGGGGGAGGGGTTGGGTGGGTGGGTGGGTGGGTAGGGGGGGGGGGCTGGGTGGAGCGAAAGGAGAAGGGAAGGTGATTAGAAGCTTGTTCTTGAAAAGCATAGTGGGTCTGTATATTTGTGTAGAAGGTCGCCATGACAACATCACAGGCCTATGAAATATGTTTCTTTCATGGAGACAAAAGTTGGCGATTGAGTCGGGCCAATGGTGTATCCATCCAAAACCATTCAATCATACTTAAATCAAAGCACTTAAGAAGACAGCTATTTCCAGTAAACAATTATAGATTTTCTCCACAAGATCATAAACTTGTGGGCTCATCTTTGAACTGTCTATTCTGGAGCCTTAAAAGCCACGTGTGTTTGTAATTAAAATGCTAAGTCCTGTGAGCCTGGTCAGTGTAACGTCTTGACAACTAAGATATGAATGTGGAATGTGCAAATGTGAAATACATAGTAAAATAGCTCTTGTTTTCTATTTTTGTAAAAACATGTGACATCCTTTTTAGGATTCAATTTTGTATAGAGCCATTTCACACACATTTTTACACGTTTTACACTTGATATTTACAGTATTCATGTGCCAGTCTTTCCCTTAATGTAAACTTATATAACAGTGCCTACTCTGGGCTCTAGAGGGCGCTAGAGCGGGGGCAGAAGAGAAGAGCAGAAGAAGGATGAAGGGAAGGAGGGAGGGAGCCTGGGCTTACTTGACGACTAAATTCATTCAGTGGTGACAGTCATAATAAATAGGCCAACACTCATAACTTACAAGCTCTCTTGACAAACAACCATATAATTTTAATTTGTTTCAATGGGAGCGACTATTTGGAAACAAATTGAATTAACAACATTGTTATTGCCTATTCATTAGGCCTGTGTTGAGACTGTAGGCCTCACACATTACCCTTTCAATGACTGAACCCATATATGGTTGAACGAGGCTGTCACGGGAGCCAACCTATCCCCTGGACACTGGTACGACTACCGCTCATTTTAGGCTACATTTTAAGAATGAGCAGCAGAGCCCCACTGATATACAACCGTAACATGTAAACATACGACTAGTGTTCAATCTGATGGAAGATAATGCCTCCTTGGCTCGAGTCCTATGCGCAAGACAGTGGCGCGCACACGCGCCCACGCGTATGCACGCACACGCATAGCTCAAACAGACCTACGCATCCACATGCACGCGCGTGCAATTTCAGAGCGTAGACTAAAAACTAAATCAAACTAAATAAGACGAACACAAGCGAGGAAAGTGTAGATTTTTACAAGTCAAACAAAGCCACGGCTATAGATTAAGGGCGCCACATATGTGTCTCGTGTCTTATCAGAATCTGCCATCAGTCTGGAAGAACACAAGCGGATTGTGTGTTTTCAACCGGCCTGGTTGATTTGGACATGTTCGATTAAGTCCGGGTTTGAACTTTGCTTTAATCAAAGCTAAACATCGGACTTTTTATTTTTTATTTCTCACAGTCTATGGAGTGAATGAGGGCGGGATCAATGCACGAGAATGAACAAAAGAAAATGTATGATCGATTATCTATTGCAGCACAATGAGGTCTGAAAAAAAAGTTGCAGCTACTGCAAAACAGTCAGCAACAAGCCATGCGCCATACGAATATATGAAAATCTCAGCGTGCACCGGTACATGCAGGCTATCTCTCCATTTTATAGTCCACCATCCCACCAAAACAACCAAATGTTAAAAAAGTGAATGGAAACTACTTTTTTTCTGAAACGAGGGTTAAATCGGCCAGGCCTATGTCACAGTTATCGCGATCTGGACGAGTGCCTCAACTTTATGAATGGGAAAAAGCAACATCAGCGTGTGTGAAGCAGGACTTTCGATCAGGATCGATTGAGTATCCAGAGGTTGAATTACATGACTGGTTATCTGGGCTGGCTTTTTAATGTAAAATAATGCTTTTCATGAATCAGTTCATTGTTGAAGTAGGCATGTTTCTAAACAAACGACTAAAACCATATTGGCATAACTTGTAAGTATAATTGTATTGTTTTATTCAAAAGCGACCATACAAGTAAATTCCATCCGCTGTTAGACAGCTTTAATAACTTTTTCGGAATTCGTTTATCTAATGACTGAAATGACCACCGGTTCTATTCACCTAGAAAACAATAATCTCATATGAAACAACACATTCACAACCGACAGTGACACCAAGCCGCAACTATAGGCAACTATTGTCATAAATCAATAATACACATTACCTTACAACGACCGGGGTACTTTGGAGTCACGGAGACCAGAGCCAGGGAATTTGAGACAGGATATGTGCCCCAGAACTGAATATAGAACTATAGTCTTGTGAGAAAGGGAAAAAAGTTAGGGAATTGCCCTGATTGGAAGAGGGGAGGGGACATAGGGAAAGAGCGAGAGAGAGAGACAGAGAGTGAGAGAGAGAGAAGAAAGGAGGGGGGGCTACGACGGACTGCAGGACAAACCCACATTCCTCGAGTCTCCTACAGTTGTTATTGCTGACATGTCTTTATCATCGTCATCCTCCCCATCATCCTCATCACCTTTATCCATTCTTAGAGGTCCTCTACGTGTGGATCTGAGCTAACCGTTGTGGTATCTAAGGAATGGCTCTAAAAGAAACACACTCACAGAAAGGACTGACTCTGTCCCAACAAATTAACAAATAGACTACAGCTTAATGCATTTAAACGCACAATCCATCCGGATGAAGAGCCACGCTGACAACAATTAAGACAGCTATACCTTCACTACCTACACTACCTTCTCAACGATCCACAGTTAGTCCTTATC
>JAXIVH010000926.1:5000-7500 GCA_036785325.1 Urophycis tenuis | reverse complement strand
AGAATCTCCCTCTCTCGACCGCTGATTGTTCGAAGTCATTCTAGAACTTTTTGTACAAAGGCACGCGACCGGTGGCCGAGGCCCGACGGTTCTGCGGAGGGAGACGGACCGGGAACCAGCCAGATCGGGGTGGTTCCACAAGGCCATGAGCTACAAATGCAGTTGGCAACACAGTTGTGATCAGGTGAAACCCATAACCAATATCCAGTCGCTGGACTGGATTCAGAGAAAGAAAGAAAACAAACAGAGGAGCATCTTGAGTGAATTTACGTCGCAGGGCTGTTAGTTCGGAGGAAACTCAAAGGCCACATCAGCTGTGTGTCACTGTTTCCTTGATTAGAGGTCCAGTAAAACCATGTGGAAAAAACACATCAATGTTCTGACAAAGAGAACACATAGTAAAAGTATGCCTCGTCCACGCCAATGTCTTCTTGGCATGGATAACCTTTCACTTGTGATTTTGCAACAAGATTCGAATATTGTTTGACTCAAGGAATGGGGGGGGGGGGGGGGGTTTGTGAACTTTGTCCACCTCGATTTTCCCTGCCCTTATCCGTGTTTAATGTACAGTAGCCTGCATTCCTAAACCAGTTTAATCCTCATCACAAGAAAAGGAGTTTGTTGAGGATTAAAAATGTAAACTTTGGTCGCGGTTGGTTTACCTCGGCACAGCACGCAGCACTCGCGTTTGGTTTATTTACGTGAAAAGGAGGACTCTTATCCCGCGGCTAACGCCCAAGGCTAGGTTAGCCCGAGTAAAGTGCAGGTTCCTGCAGTGTTGACACGCTGTCCAAGAACTGAGTTAGATGAGCTTTGGCAGAGAGGATCTGGTTTCAGATGGCCTCAACATTGTGTGCATGACGAAAAAAAATTAAGAGAAGTATGTGAGGAGATAAATTTAAAACCTGTTAAAAGGGACACTACATGGACAAGAGGTGACCATGATCATATGTGACGTTGATCCAGATTCCTCCAAATGTTCTTTCAAATGCATTGACTGAAGACATCGAATTGACATCACAGCTAACCACCATCATCAAATCTGAAATACAAAGATTACAATTAGTGTGGATTCAAAGTCAAGTCCGTATACATTTATTTCTGATGTTCAGCTTAAAAATCTCAAAGGTCAATGTGTTTGTTTGTGTGTTTCATTCCTCGTCTTTGTTGACCATACCGAATGCGTCACCGTTTGAAAATGTACGTTTGAAAGACGACTGGGCCGGCCTTTCAGTCGAAAAAATAAATAAAAAACGTCGTTCTCCATTATGTTGTGTTTATCCGTACACTTGTTTACCGAGGATCACGAGTGAAATATGACCGAATCCATTCATACTGGTATTATTAAGAACTATCGGAAATGACTGAATGGTTGGCAGTGGCGCCGGCTCCCCGGGACTTTGTTCTCACACCAGGACGCCCCGTACCGGCAACGCCAGCCACGAAAACAAACGTCCCCCAATATTACCAACCATGTCATCTGGACGTTTGGATCTCTACCACTACGAACAAACAAACCCCCGTTTCAATCTCTGTCAACTAAGAATAAATGTTTATTCAGAAACGTTAGCTTCCCATCTGCAAAGCAGGTGAGGACAGTGGTAGGAAAATGTGATCATCAAAGCCGATGGGACTGAATAATGATGTTTTGGGTTCTGAGAGGTCGGGATCTTGTCTTTGTTTTAATTATCATTCCGATGCACAAAGGCCCTCTAATGATTTAAGATCTGGCCAAATGACCCGAATTCAATTCCAGACCTCAATGGGTCCGACCTCAAAAAACCCAGCGTGTGCGTGTGCGTGTGCGTGTGCGCGTGCGTGTGCGTGTGTGTGTGTGTGTGTGTGTGTGTGTGTGTGTGTGTGCGTGTGTGTGTGTGTTGTGTTGCATGTTCACGCGCGTGTCAAGCGATTGTCCAAGTGCGTGCGTGTGCTCGTGTGCACGGGCGTGTGAACACGCTGGCCGGTGTTGTCAACGTTGTCAGTGACGTAAAAAGCGCTCACAAAAGTCTCCTTTATGAGCGGGAAGCTCTAATAAAGCAGGTGTACTCAGGAGGAACACAGCGTCACCTGTGGAGGGGTGGTGGTGGTGGTGGTGGGGGGGGACACACATGCTCAAGTGGTCTGAAGAACCGCTCTCTGAGCTGTCAGCCTACCTGGCTGTAGGCACTCTGCACCAGGGAATAACATGTAACATTTGGATCATTTCCGGGGGCCATTTTTAGCAAATGTAGAGACACATCTTATTTTTTTGAATGATGAATGACAGAACAACATTCATTGATTCCAAGGGAAAAAAAACAGGACCACAGAATACAAAAAAATTAAATTAGCTTTATTTTGTGGGGGTATTTGGAGGTCCCTTTAGTCCCAATTTTGAGGGCAATAAAAACACTTGTGGTTCATCTCTGACCCTGCTCTGCACAACTGGTCCCTCCATATTGTGTTAACCTCTTACTGTATCTCTCTGAACCTCTCTCTGTCATGTTCTCTCTTTCTCTCT
>JAXIVH010000925.1:32500-36931 GCA_036785325.1 Urophycis tenuis | reverse complement strand
GGTGTGTGTGTGTATTTATGTCGCGTGTGGGTGTGTGTGTGTGTGTGTGTTTACTCTCGAAGGGAGCGAACGCACACCACTTTGGTCAGACCTTTGCTGCTGTGATGCGGAGAAGCACGCGGTGACCTTGCCGAGATGCAACACACACACACACTCACACACACCACACACCTAAAACACCCCTCCTCCACACACACACACACACACTGCCCGTGTTGACCTTGTGTTGTATATCATTTCAACGGTCCCTGTCCTTTGTTTCATTGCTAAGTGTGTTACCGTATGTACCTGGTTGTATGGTCCTTCTATATGGCTTGAAATGGATTCCACTTACTTCAGCTGAGGTGTGTGTGTGGCTCTCGTAGATCAGTCATGCCACACGTGTAATTCTCTATCTTGCTTCCTAAACTCATCCGATGCAAAGTTTGTCTCTTTCCATTTATTGTCCCACCGTGGTATAATTACCTCCCGACACTACATGCTTTGTTCGGTTCAATTCGATTCTGTTCTGTTCCACGCTGCTCTGATATTTTCCCACCATTGTCTCGTTCCCCCCCCCCCCCCCCCCCCCCCCCACCCTGTTATTTTCCCATTCCCATTTTTCCCGCTCTCCGGTGCCATGCCGCCATAATAATGGGCTCCTTGTTCCGACTGTGTCGCTGTCCTCACCTGCACTGTCGTCGGGCTTCTCCTCCTCCTCTGGTTAGCAGGCCCCCGAAGCGCTGCGACGCCAGCCGCCGTGCCCTCAGAGTGCAGGGCCTCCCGGGGTGAGATTGTACACAGCTCCCGGGCTGCGTGGTGCATTTTATGCCGCGCACAAGGACACCAATCAAGCTAACGCGCTAACAACCGATGCCTGAGATGGACCCAGCGGAAAGGCATGTGTCCATCTCAGGCATGGTTGTTATGGTGCGTAGCTTGTGTTCAGTCCTGGTGTTGGTGAGGCAGAACTAGTCCCTTTTTTAAAAGGGTCCTGCGCTGATTGGCCCCCGATGTTTATTCGGCTCAGATGTGGGTTTTTTTTGTTTTTGCCGTTTGTTTTCGCTTTTCTGTGTTTTTAGTTAAATGTTCCCTGTTGTAATGCGTTCAGTCGCCAGTCGCGCCCCCCCCCCCCCTCCCTTCAAGTCGAGGGCTAAGAGACCCCATGTGTGGGCGCGCCGCGACGTGATTGGCCGCGGACACGCTCGTTAGATCCACAGCAGACCACAGGTCGGGTCACGGGAGGATGACGGCGGAGCGCGTCTCTTAAGGAGTGGTCCGGCTCCGAGTGGTTTGCATGGCGTTGGTGGGGGGGGGGGGCGACCATTTCCATTTCCATTTAGGGACATTTAGCAGACGCTTTTTCTCCAAAGCGAGTTACAATCAGTCAGACTAAGCGTGGCCTTGCTGTGCCTCCCCTTGGCCTCCCACGCTAAGCGTTTGGCCGACGGGGGATCTGGGAACGTACGGCCAGTGGCTTCTGCCTGGCGGGGATGGGGGGGGCTGTGTGAAAGGGCTGGCGGTGGGGCTGCAGGCCCGATGTGAAGGATCCCCGGGCCAGGCTCAGTCCGGATGAATCACAGGATTAATATTTAATGCCTTCGCCCCACCGCCCCCCCCCCCCCCCCCCCCCCCCCCACCGGCCCACTTGAATGTTTCAGGAGAGTGGGCATTTATTATTCATTTATAATTCACTTATTTATTTCCCCCCCGCCTTTTAATTGTTACTTGGTTAGCGTTATTCCTTTAACGCGCCCGCTCTCACGGGTTTTTGCGCCCGGGCCGCTCGCAGGGCGAGCGTCAGCGACTCCTCGCCGCGCTCCCAGTGTCCGGCCTCCGTGGACGCTCCGCCCGTCACGCCTCGCGAGCACGCCATCGTGCTACCGCAGAGCAGGGCTGACGGGCGTCTGCGCACCCGCACAGTTTGTTTGTAGAGACGCGGTTCGTTTGTGGAAACGCGGTTGTTTGTAGAAACGCGGTTTGTTTGTAGAAACGCGGTTTGTTTGTAGAAACACGGTTCGTTTATAGAAACGCGGTTCGTTTGTAGATGCGTGGTTCGTTTGTAAATGGGCGGTTAGTTTGTAGACACGCGGTTCGTATGTAAATGCGTGGGTTCGTTTGTAGAAATGCGGTTCGTTTGTGGAATCGCGGTTCGTTTGTAGAAACCCGGTTCGTTTGTACACACGCGGTACGTTGGTAGAAACGTGGCTTGTTTGTAGAAACGCGGTTCGTTTGTAGAAATGCGTTCGTTTGTAAACGTGCGGTTCATTTGTAGAAACGCGGTTCATTTGTAGAAACGCGGTTCATTTGTAGAAACGCGCGGTTCATTAGTGGACGCGCTGCTGTGCGTTTACGTAACACCGCACGCTCCCATGCCTGAGCTTGAATAGGAGGTGTGTGTGTGGTTTAACAAATGGCGAAACATTCACACGTTCGCAAACACACACACACACACAGATGTTGCGTGGGCTCGGAGGAAACGTGTGAAATGTGTGGTCGGTTGTTGTTCCGTGGACTTTGTACAAATCTGTATCCCACATGCTATATATGTCGCTTGTTGACACGGAAAGTTCTCTCCCGTCGCGGCTATATATACAGTATAAGATGTGCACTTTTTTTTCGCCGAAAGGGTGTCGGCTGTGTTTGTCTTCGCGCTGACCGGTGGCTGCCATACCCAGCCAGGACGGTAAACACACCCTCAGCCAGGTTTATTTACGTAACCCTTAACCGTTCACCGTCTAGAAAGGCGTTTGCGATCTCCAACTCCCTGTCTAGGGACGTCGTTCTGTGTCACCAAAAAGCAGCCGTGTTCACTTTTTACCCGCCTAGCCGCCCCCCGGTTTCCTCAAATGTCGCTGAAATAGTCACACTGTTTTCTTCTGCACCGAGATAACTATTTCGGGGGGGGGGGGGGGAATCTGTCTGGCGAAGATCCGCTCCGTTTCCTTCCCCAAAATGGCTCCTCGAAGCGGAGCTGGCTTCCGCATTCTGCTTCCGGCTCGCGACACGGCCATGGCGGGCGGGGCAGTGTCCCCCCACCATGTTTCTCGGGGGGGGGGGGGGCGGGCGGAGATAGAGGAACAATGAGGCCGTGCTGCTTTGTGACTCGGTGATGGCGTCAGAGCTGCAGGAGCCCCGCCGGTGTTTCGACGGGCTCCTCGGTGAAGGCTACTGATTGAGAGGCTCTCATTGTGCGTCAGTGAAGGATGGTTTTAGGAATTAGTATCCTGTTCCTCCGCTGAATGACTGACACTGACGCACACACACACACGCGCGCGCACACGCACACACAGACGCACACCACACGCACACACCAGAGATGAGTGAGTCAGAGATGAGAGAGAATGACTGATTAACCTACTTTGACACTCCCTCGCTCTCACTCCATCACTCACTCACTGTTGAGTCGAGAAGTGTGTGTGTGTGTGTGTGTGTGTGTGTGTGTCGTGCTTCTGACCTAATAGTGGCATGACAGTCAGAGTGGTCCCAAGGACACTGTGACTGCGTGCGTGCGCCTGTGAGTGCATGCGTGCGCGTCTTCGCCCGTTCCTCGGCAAACGTCCCCACCCTCAGCCCTGTCACCGGGGCCCGAGGAGGTCGCTCTTCTCAGCAGGACCACGAGCGCCGGTGATGGCGTCCGCGCGATGGCGTGATCCTGCCGCCAGGCGCCACTCCGCCGAACGCCACCTCGGGCCAAACCCCCGACGAACACCCCGACCCTCAAGAGCGCTCGGGGGGGTTCATTCATTTCGCACCCCCCCCCCCACCCCCACCCCCCGTGAACGAGGTCACCGCCGCATCGAGTCCCCCCCCCCTTTTGGCGTCTCCGCGCCGTTGTTGTTACACTTACCGTGTCAAATCCCAAAGCGGTACCCTGCGTAAACGTGAAGGCTTTGCCGGCCAGCAGATGCTCCGCCCTGGATGTCACAGTCCACTGACGTGGATGACATCGTCTCGATGTCATCCACAGGCAGCACTGTGTTGGTGACATCCAGGGCGCCAGGGACCCGAGGGTGCTGGGCGCGCTGGGCATCATCCAGACCCCCGCCCCGCCCTGCTCTGAGAGACCTGTCAGGGAGTTGGCTGTTAGTGCTGTGATTTACATGTGGGGACACATTCCCCCCCCTCACTGCCCTGCATAGATCTATAACACACACACACACACACACACACACACACACACACACACACACACTCGGTCCCTCTCCCTCTCCCTCTTGCTCCCTCTCTCTCTCCCTCTCTCTCTCTCTCTCTCTCTCTCTCTCTCTCTCTCTCTCTCGCTCTCTCTCTCGCTCTCCCAAGCATTCGTTACAGCACACGGTTTATGGCTGAGGAAGCTCCTATTAGCAACGGCTCATAAAACCTGCGAGTCGTCGCCTGTTAAGCAGCGGTCTGTGCTGGCACACACACGCATACACATGCGCACGCACACACACACACAGATATACACAT
>JAXIVH010000925.1:17500-27500 GCA_036785325.1 Urophycis tenuis | reverse complement strand
TTTTAACGGGTCAATAAGGGGTCAGAAAAACAACGCTCGCCCCTTTTGAGTGCAAAAGGAGCCGATGACGGGGCTTGAGAGCGCCGGTTGAATTCACGCGTTAATGCAGGGGAACGAGGGCTTGACCCCGGCCCGGAGAGGTCACCTCCGCCGTGGACGCCGGGTGTAGCGCCTGTCCCCCCATCGCGTCTCGGGTCAGATCGTGGCCTCCGTCCGGCGTCAGGTGTGTCCAACCTCTCTCTCTCTCTCTCTCTCTCTCTCCGTTTGGCGCCTTGGCAGACGCTGTCCAACGGCAAGTACGAGGTCACCAGCTCCCTGCCGGAGGCGGCCATTTTGGTGAGAACCACCACGGAGCCCAAGCTCACCCTGAAGATCACCCTCACCTCTCCCGCCATGAGGGAGGAGGAGGAGGACGAGGAGGAGGAGGAGGAGGGGGAGGAAAACGAGGAGGAACAGGAGGAGGAGCAGCCGCAGCAGCGAGAGGAGGAGGAGGAGCAGCAGCAGCAGCAGGAGGAGATGGTCGCGAAGGAGGAGGGAGTCGAGGAGGAGAACAAAGAGGAGGCTGTGCGAGGTAGGATCACAGTGTGGTGGAGCGACCAGCACGGTAATGTCCTCGCCGTTTTTTTTGTTTTTTTTGTTCCACCGGCCCCCCCAAAACCGAGCCCGGCTGCGCGTCCCTTCCACGAGTCTCTTGTCTCTGAAGAGTTTCGCCGCGTTTTAGGCGTGACGAGGCGGCCTGGCGTGGTCCCGGTCTCCCCTGACGACCGACCTCGGCTTTCTGTCCCCCCCGAGCGCACGTCGTCCACGCTCCCGGTCTCACCCGGGCCGGGCCCTGATTTCACTTGTGGCGGCCGCGGTACCCAGGGGCGTGCCCCAATGGCGCCGGCCTCACGGCGCAACGTACGTGTGTCTTTCACTTGCGTCTGGGATCCGTCAGACGCCAGTTCTGCTCCGAGAGCGCGATTGTGATGCTGATGATGATGATGATGATGATGAATCAATCATGAATTATTGATGTCACATCAGTAATACCCGACAATCAGTCAGTCAGCAGTCGGGGAACCTCTCCCGCGAAAGATGCTTATTTCTGCGGAATGCAGATGACATCATCGCGAAGGTCATGAGTGAGAACTTAGAGGAGGATGAGAGGTGGGGGGGGGGGAGGTGGGGTGGCAGGCCAGAGCAATCAATAACAGAGCGCCCAGCGTGTGCCGGCCATCCATCGCGCTCTCTCCCGTCTGACTTGACGCGCGGGGCCTGGGGGAGAGATGAGCGATGGCAGCCGAGGGAGTGCTGTAGATCAGGGGGAGAGCGCCCCGCAGCAGCAGCAGCACAGAGGGCCCCGCCGGCAGTGGCCGCAAGGACGCGTGTACATGCCTTTTTACTGCAAAAGTGGAGACGACACACCGCGCACACGCGCCATCACGTGCACATGTGATGGCGAGCGCGCGCACACACACACACACACACACACACAATTCCCTGACAGGTCAAGGTGTGGCTGTCCCTGTGACGAATGACCTTTCATCTCTTTCTGGCGTCTGATTGGTCGGAATGTATGACCTGCGTGGGGTGGGGGCGGGGGGGGCTGGGAGGGGCAGGGGGTGGAATTGATCTCTTCGATGGTAACGTGACGAGTGACATGTTTAGGGCCTCGTCACTCCGCTCGCACGACGCGCGGATTAGCACACGCGCACACGCGTGTACATAAATGCACACGCAAGCGCCCGCGGTGACATCACACACACACCGCCGCGGTTTTATCTGGCGGCGAACACCTGGCGGTCCCTCCCCCCCCCCCCCAGTGCGTATATGAGCTCGAGCGTAGCCCCGCTTAGCGCGAGATTAGCGGGGAAATTACCAGGTCTCCGCCAATGGGCTCCTGCTAATGGTTCTTAATTAAGAATATTTAATTTTTCCTATGGCTTTAAGCAGACTAGCTAGTATTGCATATTGCTTTAAGCTGACCAGCACACACACACGCTCTTTGACCTCTAGCGGCCGGGGGTCAACAGTGTCGTCGCACTCGACGCGGGCGGGGCCAATCAATGTAGTGATTAGCCGATGATGTCGCGCGCTAATGTAAGCGTCCCATCGATTAGCCATGCGGCTAATCGACGCGGGCTACAACTCCCAACGCACGCATACGTTAATTCAGATGCTCGGAGTGCGGAGGTTCTCCTCCCTCGGAGAACCACACCCGGGGCCGGTGACGGTGTCGGGCGGGGGGGGAGGAGGGTGGGTTCTGGTCGATCGGACAAGGGCAGGACTGTCAGTCCGAGGTCAGGCCGAGTAAAACAAGCAGGCGACGCTTTCTTTATAGGCGAAAGAGAGGGAGGACTCAAAACAGGATGGATACAGAGGAGCCGCGGTAATGAAAAAGAGAGATGGAGGGAGGGAGGGAGGGAGAGAGGGGGGGGGGGGGGGGGGGGTGGTGTGGTGTGTGTGTGTGCGTGCGTGTAATAGCCCACTAGATGTACAGCTGGGACCATTCTGACAGGCTTAAACACACCAATATAAATCTCTCTATCTCTCTCTCTCTCTCTCTCTCTCACTCTCTTTTGCTCAATCTCTTCCCCTCTCTCCCTCTGCAATATAACTCTATCTCTTTCTCTCCATCTCTCTCTCCCTCTGCAATATAAATCTCTCTTTCTCTTCATCTCTCTCTCCCTCTGCAATTTAAATCTATCTTTCTCTCCATGTCCCTCCCTCCACAATGTAGCTATCTCTTTCTCTATCTCTTCCCTCTCCCTCTACAATATAAATCTGTTTCTCTCCATCTCCCTCCCCCCTCTCCCTCTGCATCGTAAATCAGAGGGAGTTTTATGTTGTCATAATGACCTGATAAATTGAGAGCTGAGGAACGGGGAACACTGTAATCCAGTTTCCAGTGGCCGTAGGAGTTTCTGCACATCTTCATGGGACAGTGGTTCACCTTATATGGGCAGCAGATGAGAAACCAAGATAGAGAAGGGGTTTTTTTAGAGGGGTGTTTTTTTTTTTTTTTGTAGGTGTTGCCCCTCCTGATGGCCCATCACATGTTGTCACATAACATAACCGTCTCTGGATATCACCCTTCTAACCACACGCTGATGTATGCGTGATTATGGATCCTGCCACGGGGCCTCCTCAAGTCCCGCCCACCCCTGCCCGCGATTGGCCGTGATTGGCCGGTCGACGTGCTGCTCTGCCCAGACACTAGCCCTTAACCGTTAGGTGAGGGCGAGGTCGGAGACGCAGCTCACACGGCCCCTGCGGCGGGATCCATAATTACACATGATTGATATAATCAGGTTTGATTGAGCTTGCCTTGCATACCATGGCGTGGTTTTTTTTTAATCGTCGACTGGCACGTGCGCTAACTCCACCCGCCTGGTGTGTTGGAAAGCATAAATCAAACAAGCCTGTCGACGCAGGGAAGCGCTCCTCCCCCCCCCGGTAGCCAGAGCAGTGCCGTGGCCCTCCGCGACCCCTGACCTCCTGGCCCCCGCCCACCCCCCCGCCCCCCCCCCCCCAAGGGTCACGATCTCAGAACCGACCCCGCCCACCAGATTTTCTTTCCAGTTCTACTTCAAGAGCGCTTGGTTCTCTCGCTTTGATCACACGCGGCCTCTGCACTTTTATATTTTCTCTTTTGTTTGGTTGGCACGAGCTGCCCATCCCGTCGGCCCTGCCCCCCCCCCACCCCCCCACCCCCCGACGGGCCTCCTCGAATCAAGCGTGTCTGAAGTAAAGCCCGAGAACAAAGAAAATACCACCCCCCCCACCCCCCACACCCCAAAAAATATATAAAAAAACATCTCGTATTTTGACCCGCGTCCGGAGGCCTGACCGTCAAAATGAACGAGAGATCCTCTTCAAATACTGCTGGAGCTGGACCCGCTCCCTCAGTATTTGTCTTGTGTTGTTTTTTTCCCAGAGGGGGGGCGAAGGTGCTCCCCAACCCCAAAAAAGCCCTCCCCCCCCTCCCTCCCTCCCCCTCCCTCCCCCCCCCCCCACCACCCCCAAACCCCCTTCCTCCCCCCTCAAAATCACTTTTTCCCCTTACAGATTTGCACTTGACAGCGTAAACGTTCAGACTACTGCGTTTCATATCAATGCACGGAGAACATTCCCTTTTGTGTCTTAATGCTGTTGAGTTGTAAACACGCAAGTGAACGAGAACTGTACCCATGCTAGCATAGCTTTTACTGCAATCTGTACAGGGGTAAAAAGACCCCACTTTATGGCATGGAAAGCACCCATGTATGTTGATGTGTGCGTGTATGTACGGTGAACTCACACGCGACCCACGCTAGCTGTGATGGCCTACATTCACACACACACACACACGCCGCGCGCGCACACACACACCCACACACACTCAAACACACACTCTAAACGCACCCTGGCACGCACGCACGCACACACACGCGTACACCCGCAGACACACATCTATCTGCGTGTGTGTGTTTGCGCGTGTGTGTGTGTGTGTGTGTGTGTGCGCGCGCGCGGGGGGTCGTGTGTGTGCGTGCGTGCGTGTTTCTGTTCTTTACATTGGGTTGTTATTGTTTTGTAGCAGTGTTGCGTGCCGCAGCGCACAGAGTGAAGGCTGAGGAGGAGAAACAGGAGGAGAGGGAGTCTCTGGACAGACACAGATGTCTGTTGGCCCTGGCAGCCCTTCGACACGCCAAGTGGTTCCAGGTCGGCGCCCGCTCACTTCCTGTCTTCTGCCCCGGTGCCCGTCGTAGCCTGACCATGCGCCTGGACCAGAGCCGCCGCCCCCCATTGGCCCCGCTTTGGCCAATGAGAGCGGCCGGCTCATCAGAGCAGTGTGGCTGACGCAATTGGCGAACGCGTTGCAAATTGACGCGCTGTAGTGCCCCAAAAAAAAGTCACTCAGCGTTTACAGTTGGTTGATGAGACGAATATAAAAAAAAAAAAATGTTTTTAATTTGAAATGATAATTCCAACCGGGCTCTAAAGCTAAACGTCCGTTTAATTGATACAATCGGCAAATTAATTGTACATTTTGAAAACCTAAACGGCCGCGGCACCGTTTGTGAAAGCTCTGGACAGACTCATCGTACGGCTACAGAAGCAATAGTGGCACAATCATTATGTTGTTTTTATTTTGGTTTGGTTTTTTGTTTTTTTTTGCTATTATGAGAACCTGCCTGCAGTCTATGTGAATAACCCCCCCCTCCCCCCCCCCTCCCTCGTCCTACTCATATTTACCCACTCTCCCCACCCCCACCACCCACCCCCCCCCTCTACTCACAACGTCTGCTTAGCCCTGCCAGTTGGAGGTGTTCAGGGTCTGGTGGTTCACAGGTCACTGACGAGCAGTAGACAGAGAACAGAGAAGCCCCTCGGCGCTGAGGGGGTCCGCACCGGGCCGAGGGACGGCCGATAGAGATTGGCCAGCGGTCACGACGAGTCACGCGCGCTGCGGTCTTGCATGTCGCCGTGTCCGTTATTCACTCGTCCCGTCTTCCGACCCCCCCCCTCCCCCCCCCTCCATCCCCCCTCTCCTCCCCCCCCCCCCTCCACCTCCTCCCCCCCCCCCCCCCCCTCCAGGCCAGGGTGAATGGACTCAAGTCCTGCGTCATCGTGCTGCGGATCCTGCGTGACATGTGCAACAGACACGCCGCCTGGGCCCCCCTCAGAGGATGGGTGAGGCTCCTCTTACACCGCCTCACGCCGGGCCCCGGCCCCCGGCCCCCGGCCCCCGGTCCGGTCCGGTCCGCCCCGGGCCCGCCTCGGTCCCCTCTGGTTCCAGCGCAGTTTGTCTGGTTCTATCACAGGCAGTGTGGTCCTATCACAGTCAGTGTGGTTCTATCACAGGCAGTGTGGTTCTATCACAGGCAGTGTGGTTCTAGCACAGTCAGTGTGGTTCTATCACAGGCAGTGTGGTTCTAGCACAGTCAGTGTGGTTCTATCACAGGCAGTGTGGTTCTAGCACAGTCAGTGTGGTTCTAGCACAGTCAGTGTGGTTCTATCACAGTCAATGTGGTTCTATCACAGTCAGTGTGGTCCTCTATCGCAGTCAGTGTGGTTCTATCACAGTCAGTGTGGTTCTAGCACAGTCAGTGTGGTTCTATCGCAAGCAGTGTGGTTCTATCACATGCAGTGTGGTTCTAGCACAGTCAGTGTGGTTCTATCGCAAGCAGTGTGGTTCTATCACAGGCAGTGTGGTTCTAGCACAGTCAGGGTGGTTCTATCACAGTCAGTGTGGGTCTCTATCGCAGTCAGTGTGGTTATATCACAGGCAGTGTGGTTCTCTATCGCAGTCAGTGTGGTTCTATCGCAGTCATTGTGGTTCTATCAAATCAGTCAGTCTAGGGCTATTCATCTAGTTTTCAGCTGACGGAGCCTTCTGGAAAGAACAACAGATCTCGCTGTTTTGATCACTGATTTACAAACTGCGCGCATGCAGTTTGGCGGTGTCGTTGCAGTGGTTTAGTTGTACTTACAGCGTTTTATGTTGCAGCATCAGAACGCTGCAAAAGTAAATCCTTATTAAACAGCACTCTCGCGAATGCGCTCTGTGCTTGCACATGGAGCACACTAAGCATTATTCAGAACCTGTGTGTGTGTGTGTGTGTGTATGCGTGTGTGTGTGTGTGTGTGTACTGTATGTGCAGCCACTGGAGCTCATCTGTGAGAAAGCGATCGCCACCTGCAACAGACCCCTGGGAGCGGGCGAGGCCCTGCGCAGAGTGATGGAGTGTCTGGCTTCAGGCATCCTGCTACCAGGTACACATCCAACACACATCCTGCTGCTACCAGGTACACATCCAACACACATCCTGCTACCAGGTACACATCCAACACACATCCTGCTGCTACCAGGTACACATCCAACACACATCCTGCTGCTACCAGGTACACATCCAACACACATCCTGCTGCTACCAGGTACACATCCAACACACATCCTGCTACCAGGTATACATCCAACACGCATCCTGCTGCTACCAGGTACACATCAAACACACATCCTGCTACCAGGTACACATCCAACACACATCCTGCTGCTACCAGGTACACATCCAACACACATCCTGCTGCTACCAGGTACACATCCAACACACATCCTGCTACCAGGTATACATCCAACACGCATCCTGCTGCTACCAGGTACACATCAAACACACATCCTGCTACCAGGTACACATCCAACACACATCCTGCTGCTACCAGGTACACATCCAACACGCATCCTGCTGCTACCAGGTACACATCCAACACACATCCTGCTACCAGGTTCACATCCAGCACACATCCTGCTCCTACCAGTCACACATCCTACTGCTACCAGGTACACATCCAACACGCATCCTGCTGCTACCAGGTACACATCCAGCACACATCCTGCTGCTGTCGGTTACACATCCTGCTACCCGGTACACATCCAACACACATCCTGCTGCTGCCAGGTACACATCCTACTGCTGCCAGGTACACATCCAGAACACATCCTGCTGCTACCAGTCACACATCCTACTGCTACCAGGTACACATCCAGCACACACACATTCTACTACCAGGTACACATCCAACAGACATCCTACTGCTACCAGGTACACATCCAGCAGACACATCCTACTACCAGGCACACATCCAACACACACACTGCTACCAGGTATACATCCAGCACACATCCCACTGCTACCAGGTACACATCCAACAGGCACACACTGCCACCAGGTACACATCCGACACACACACATCCTACAACCCCGTGTCAAAACATCCCCGGACCGAGCCAACGGTCTTGACCGACCCAACGAGCAGTGGCGAGGTTCTGATCACGAGGGTGTGGTGCTGTTCTGGGTCTTCTCCCCCAGGTGGTCCAGGGTTACACGACCCGTGTGAGAAGGAGCCCACGGACGCCCTGGCCCACATGACGGACCAGCAGGCCCAGGCCGTGACACACAGTGCCCAGGTAACGCCCCCCCACCGCCCCGACGCATGGGACCACCCACATGCATGCATGAAGCGCAGCGTAGCTGGATAATTAGACGCACACCCGGCCACAAACACACACACACACACACACACACATACAGCAGGACTTCCTGGTTCTGCATCCTAATGATCCGTGGGGGACACCATGGCCACTGTGACCCACCCCCCCCCCCCATCCATCTTTACTGAGACCCTGAGGATGGTGTGTGTGTGTGGTAGTGTGTTAGTGTGCGTGCAGGAATGTGTGTGTGTGGGAGTGTTTGTGTGTGTGTGTGTGTCCGTGGGAGGACTTGGGTGTGTTTGTGAGCAGGCGTGTGTGTGTGTGGCAATGTGCGTGGAAGTGTGTGTGTGTGGGAGGGTTTGGGTGTGTGTGTGTGTGTATGTGAGCAGGCATGTGTGTGTGTGGGAGTGTGTGTGTGTGTGTGTGTGCGTGTGCGTGTGTATGTGTGTGTGTGCGTGCGTGCGTGTGTGTGTGTGTGTGTGTGTGTGTGCGTGCGTGCGCGTGTGTGTGCCTCCTCTGAGCTGCATGGCTCAGTAAATCCCGCCGTCCGTTCCCTTTGAAGGCAGGCAGAGCGAGACCAGAATGTCAATGGGGATAATTGTATTGCGGCAGATTCAAGGGAAGATGACTCTGAAGGAGCTCTCTCTCCCGGCAGTGACCTAACCCCCCCCCCCAGTATCAATATGGGGGAGTTCACCTTTCTAATTATCCTCACTTAAGTGCCCCCCCCCCCCCCCCAACAGGATGTGATGATGTTGCTTCCTGGCTGCAAGCGTCAGCTGGAAGCGCTCTGTGTTTATTAAAGCAGGGTAGCCGTAGTCTTGAGGCGTCGCGTTTTGACAGAACCTTTTTGTAAGTGTGAGTGTTTTTTGCGCTGTGCCTTTTTATTGAACGCGCTGCCAGAGTGTCTTGCTACAGAAACACGACTAACACGGGGGGGGGAAACAGAGCCCGGCTGAAGTACAGCCCACTTCAGTGTCTGACAGATTTGAGAACCACGCTTTTGTTTTTTTGTGACGAATGGATGGGGTAACGCCATCCGCAGCAAATTTAAATGTCATCTAAAACCGTCCGGAGACGAATAGAGATGCACATTATCCTTGTTATCCTTGTGTTTGTTTGGGTTCAATTGTTAAAGTGTGCGTGCATATGTGTGTGTGTGTGTGTCTGTCTGTCTGTCTTCCCACAGCATGCCTTGAGGCTCATGGCCTTTGGACAGATCTACAAAGTCCTGGAGATGGACCCTCTACCCTCAAGTAAACCATCCCAGAAATACCCTTGGTCTGACAAAGAAGGTGTATAGAGTTGTGTGTGTCTGTCTGTCTGCCCGGGCTTCCTGTCTGTCTCTGTGGCCCCCAGTCTGTCTGTGTGTTGACACCCCCCCCCCCCCACCTCCCCTGTCTACCTTGACGGTCTACTTGACCTCTGACCCCGCGAGCGTTCCCCCATCTGTTAAAGCCTTTCCCCTCGGCCGGCTCTTCCTCCTGTCTAGTTAGCATTCTGAGTGTCGGCTCTCCTGTTGGCCGCCTGCCCGCTAACCTGCCTCCCATCTCTCTCTAAATCCAGCATTATATTCTCTGTCCTCTCTCCTCGCGCTCCTCGCTGCAAACTCAATCCTGACGCGGCGTTATGCTTCCCCGGTCATCTGGAGTGGCTTTGTGTCCAACTGTGTGTCTTCTGACAGAGCTTCTGGCTACTGGTGCTGCTGGTGGACCGTTGACTCACAATGTTCCTCCCCTCCCTCTCCTCCCACCTACCCCCTCTCTCGCCCCTCCCTGTCCCCCATCTCCTCCCCCCTCTCTCTCCCTCCTCCCCCCTCTCTCTCCCTCCTCCCACCTCTCCCCCCTCCCTCTCCCCCCCTCCCCCATCTATCTCCCCCCCGCTCCCTCTCTCTCCCCTCCCTCTCCTTCCACATCCCCCCCATCTCTCCCCTCCCACCTCTGCCTCCCCCCCCCCACCCCTTCCTCTTCCCCTCCTTCTCTCCTCCCCCCTCTCCCTCCCTCCCTCTCCTCCCCCCTAGCTTCAGGTCTGAAGCGGCCCTACGAG
>JAXIVH010000924.1:20000-36935 GCA_036785325.1 Urophycis tenuis | reverse complement strand
AATCTGTGTCATTTTCTTCTCTTTACGCATGCACACACACACGCACGCACGCACACACACACACAGCGGAGAGCCGGAAGATTATTCAGCCCACGTCGCTGAAAGACCCGAAAGTGGAGAAGCTGAAAGATGTAAGCCGAGGCGCTGGCCGCCGCCGCCGCCGCCGCAGCAGCCGCCGCGCAAACTCTTGTCAAGGTCGCCTCGCTCACACACCCAGCCAGGATCCGGGCTACGACCATAGACTGTATATAACTACTACCGACGCTACGACGCGCTGCTGCTGCCTCGCATGCCGGGCACACACTCACGATACGGAATACACACACATACACAAACACGCCCTCAGCACTGCGCTGCACTGCGCCGCCCTGCGCTACACGCGGGCCTGATGGTCATCATCGCAGAAAAAACACACACAGTGCAGCGCCGTTATTTATGAAGGACAGGGCGTTGTTTGATACGACGCAAGGAGAGATGAACGCGAGAGCGTTTTAAAATGTGAACGCACCTCTTTGTCAGAGGTGATGGCCGACAGATCAGAGAGAGAGAGAGTTCAGGTTACAGCCCTTGTGATGTAACGGTCGTCACACGGCTGTAGTGTTTGGAAAATGCTTTTGATATGGATACAGATATCCAAGATGGGATCGATATTTTCCTATCGATTGTATTCATTGACGTTTTGTGCATACAGTATTATAAATAGGATGGAAAGATCAATTGGGAGTGTGAAATTAGTTGTTGCCAGTAATGTTTTGGTCAATTTGCATATGGTTTGATACAAAGTGAGATTATTTTTGGATATATTAATAAACAGGTAGTGTGGTTAGAAAGCATCTTGCTCAAGGATGCGATTGGGTTTCAAACCCAGAAGCATATGTATGCTACTGCTAGATTCTCTTAATTGTTATTATCATGCGTTATGGTATAGGCCTAATAAGCATGCAGTCTTAGTAAGTGGTACCATTGTCCTGGTGGTTCTTTGTCAGGTGTTGGTGGGATGGATGAACCGGACACTTAAACCAGACCACATTGTGGTACAGGATCTGGAAGAGGACCTGTTCGATGGACTGGTCCTGCATCACCTGCTGGGTGAGAGGCACGCACACACACACACACACACACACACACACACACACACACAGCACACACACACACACACACACACACACACACACGCACGCACATGCACGCGCACACATGCACTCACACAAACCTATGCAAGTTGTTGTCCAATCCCATATTATCGCTTTGATGTGTTTTTTTTTTTATTGTGTATGGTTGCAAACCTCAGGCAGTTTTTTTTTTAATTCTTCCAACATAACAGTATAGAACAGAGCCCCCTCCTCACTCTCACCTCTTAATATGCTTGAAGTTGAGGTTGGGGACAAAAGTCTTCAAACGTTGCAAAGATTGATTTGTTTGTGTTATACCGGTGCGCTTATAACACACCCACGCGCTACTTAAACACTAAACACAAAATGTCTCGGTTCTCCGATATCGCACGGCCTTCTCTAGCTCCATCTCATTGTGGTTGTTCATTGTGCGCACCGTGCAGCCCAGCTAGCTGGTGTGAGTCTGCCCGTGGAGGAAATAGCGGTAACGGCTGCAGCTCAGACACACAAGCTGGGGGTGGTCTTGGAGGAAGTGAACAAAAGACTTGGGACGAGAGAGGAAGCGGACGCCAAGTGGGACGTCAAACGTGAGTCCCGCCCACTTTTTTTGTCGTCCGTGTCATCCGGTACGTGAATGAGATACGGCGCACGTTCAAAGGAAAAAATGTTCAAGCAGACGCTCGTTTTGTAGCAAAGTTAGCGGTGCCTGACTTCAAATCTACAATGCTAGCAACTCATTACTTCGTATTATGTACTCGTTTCTGGGTCACCTCAGTTCAGAGATAGCAAAAATGTATATTATAATAGTAATAATGAGAAATCACGAAAGGTATTCACAGTCCACGCACCGCGGCCTGCAGCATTGGCCTTTTCAAGTGATTCGCCGGGCACATCATTACTCCTGGTCTTTGTTCTGGATCTTTTTTAAATCCCCAAACACACACACACAGAAATGCACAAAGACAAGCACACACACACACACACACTGATTTAACTGTCTTCCAGATGCTGAAAAAACACCAAATATCCTACGTTATATTAATACCCAAATAGGTTTGAATCCAAACTCCAGTGAATATGGCTTTTTAGTTTGGAAGGTACAGAATACATCTTTTAGCATTGATTTTTAGTGCAACTTCTTTGGAATACATTTTTTTTGGACTACTTTCTATGGAAGCTATTGATACTTCGATCGATTCCTCACAGAGTAAGTGGAGGCCGACAGGACCAAGAATCACAGAAGGGCAAACCTCGGCATCCTTTTGCATCATAATAGGGAAGTCGAGGGTGAACCTTTTGTGCTTTCTCTGTGTTTAAAATGATGTCCCCCTCTAGCTAGTGTGGAGCGTTAACCCTGCCATGGTCACTGGTTTGATTCATGGCTGCATTCGTACAGAAGTAGGTTGAGAACCAAACACTCTCAAAAATACTTTTTAGTGTAAAGGTGTTAATTACTTTTACAGTCCATTTTTTAAAAATGACTTAATTTGACTACTCTTTCTGAATCGGTCATTTGATTAAAAAGGGACAACACATACATTGAGAATGTATGTGTTTTCCCTCTTTAAACGCTTTAATCTCGTGTCTGGCTCTAATACACATACATGTATGCGTCATGTGTGGCATGCTCACCGTCTGTTCATCAAAGAATATGTTCCAAAGATGGTTATCAAATAAGGTCCTAAAAGAAAAAAAAACCTTTTTAAACCTTGATTTTTGATAACAGGTGGATGTTATTTAGCGGTATAGAGAGAGTAGGAACCAACCCACTGACCTCAGCAGTGTTCAAGCTGAGCACTACCGCCAACACATAGCCAAGTGCTTAGTTTTAAACCCACTTTCATATAAATATATATCCTTTTACGATTGCATCTTCTGCTATTGCACCTTAGCAACTTACCATCATTGAATTTCATTTCACTGTGAGTTATCTACTTCCTATGCTGGAAAATGTATACGCCCACTGTCTGTCTGGGTGTATATTTTTGCACTATTTTGTTATTGCACTATGATGTTATTTGTTATGTTTTGTGTTGTCTGTTACAATTATTGAGAAACGCAATTTCGATCTTCTGTATAATTACTTGCACAAATTGTATGGTAGGATTGACAACAAAGTTCACTTTGACTTTGACTTTGATATAAATCTAACAGACGCAAAAAAATAGCCGTAAAAACAAAAACAGAGTCTGTCAGGCGCATGAATAAACATAATTCGTCCGGACACTTGTTGATTGATCATATTGCAGATGTCCTGTGTCATCAGTTACCTCTAAGCAGGAAGAGGCCATGGGGCATATTGACGCCGCGCAAACATCCTGTCATCAGTCAACAGGGGCGATGCTCATTTGTAAACATTTGCATTTGCAAACGCTTTGTTCAATTTTGTAAAAAAAAAAAAAAAAAAAAGTGCATTTAAAAAAAACCCAACTAAACACACAAAAATAATAACTCCTCAAACACATATACGGATAACATTGAACCATCTGTCGGAGGGTATTGGCGCGTATATATAATTTCTCTCACCAGCCAGCGCGCACGCGTCTTGTTTGTTTGAACACCAGTCATCCACAACAAAGACCTGCTGGCCACTCTTCATCTGCTGGTTGCCATGGTGAGGTGCTTCCAGCCCGACGTGGTGCTGCCTCCCAACGTGAAGGTGGAGGTGGTCCTGGTGGAGGTGAGTGAGCCTCTGTATTCACAGGCGCGTCTCGGCTCGCGGCGGCTAAATAAAACACGCTGGGTGAATTATTTGGCCGCCATTGGATATTGATATTGGATCATCTTCCTGTGTGTGTGTGTGTGTGTGTGTGCGCACGCAGGTCAAAAAGAGTGGAATCAAATCGAAAATAGAGAACGAGTATCTAACAGAGGAAAGGTTGGTAAAAGTAAAACAAAAGAATTGTCGATATATATATATATAAAATTAGCTGAATATTTTCCGCCAAAGCGATGACTTGGATTGGGCCGTTCTCTTCACTCCAACAGCCACCCAGCCTCGGATTCCCTCGACAGTTCAAGCGGTGAGCAATTAATGATTTTTCACCCGCAATTAGCTAACGACGGGTGACGCTTCCCGCGGCGTCTGACGCGCTATTGGCTGTCTGTTCACAAAGGGGAGGATCCCATGGAGAGACTGCTGAGGCTCGACGCCCACAAGATCCTCACAGCCAAGACGGTAATGAAGACAGAGAGAGCAGAGAGAGAGAGAGAGAGAGTGTTTAGTGTGTCTTTAGTGTGAATAATCTCTCGATTCTTCTCTCCTTTGCCCCAGGCAATCCTAAACTTTGTCAATCAGAACATGTCAAGCATGGGCCTGGAGGTAGCCGATTTAGACACGCAGGTAAACCCACAACAGTTGCCTGCTTCTTCAGAAACAGTTGTTGTGCACGTGCGTCTCACGCACGGGTTCCACTCCCCGCCCAGAGGTTCTGTGTGTCGGTTCCCCGACGTGTCCACAGCCCGTGGGCAGCCCCAGAGCAAAACGACCTCCCTGATCCTTAAGCAGCAGCAGCTGCATTCACTGCGTCGCTTTGGAGGAAGCCGTCTCCTCTAAATGACTCAATAAATAACAACAGAATAATGAATCTGTATGCATTTCATTGCCTCGCTTTGCATCACCTACTCCGAATGCAGTATAATCAAAGGCCCGTGTTTTGTGTGTGTGTGTGTGCGTGCCCCTCGACTAGTTCTCAGATGGCGTGATTCTGCTGCTGTTGATTGGTCAGTTGGAAGGCTTCTTCGTCCCGCTCGCCGACTTCACCTGACCCCCTGCCAATCACGAAGAGATCGGTGTGTGTGCACTGTGGAACGCATGTCATGTGTGACATAGTGGTTGGTGGGAGGGAGTCTTGCAGCGGAATGCTGCCGGTCTCCACTGAGACTGACGGGGACAGAGCACAGGGCTTCTCGTTAATGATCAGGTGATTGATTTTGCTACGTTATTGATCACAGACAAAGCTTATTTGTTTGAATGTGTTGAATCCTGGCGTATTAAAGCTAGCTGTTGTATTTTTTGTTTTTTTTATACTACCATCTCGCTAGGGTTTTTGCCGATATCTCAACTCTCTTAACATGAATGTATGAACTAAATCTCCTTTGGCTGAATGTAGGTTCATAACGTGACCCTGGCCTGTGACCTTCTCTCGGACATTGGCCTGAATGTCCAAAATATCGACCCACAAGGTGAGCATGATTGCACAGAAGTCTTCATTCTATCTTATCTTTGGAAAACATACGTCCCAACACCCTGTCAACTCACCCTGTGTGTGTGTGTGGGGGGGGGGGCATGGATGATTGTAACGAATGGAGAAGATCCCCCCCCCCCCCCCCCCCCCCCTGTCTTGCGAGTATTTACCTGTCTGGGTTAAAAAGACGCGCCAGAGTCTTCATGCGCTGAAGCTGGAGGGGGAGAAGAGCGCTGTGGACTGACAGCTCATCTCCTTTGCTGGGAGGTGATGAATCTGGGGGCGATTGGGGAGGGTGACGGGGTTGCTTTGATTACAGTGGGTGGAATGGGAATGAGGCGGGGGTGTGATTTGGCCGGGTCTCGGGGTCACGTTCATTCATTAGACCGGCGCCCTGGCTGTCATCCGCGGAAACACGCGCATACCGGGATATAACCTTTCCATTATTGCTCTTGGCTGGAGGTCTGTATGTGGCCCACGTATGTATGTGTGTGTGTGGGTTCGTTTTAACATATGTGGGTCTCTGCCCGTGTGTGTGTGTGTGTCGTGACTATAAAGGTGTGTTTGTGTGCGTCCATCCATATAAAGGATGGTCCATGCATATAATCCATATAAAGGTGTGTGTGTGTGTGTCTGCCACATGTGTGTCTGTCAGAGCACGTGCTTCCCCTCAGTGGACTTGAGTATCGCTTTGAAACATACAGTATATGTCATCTGCACTCTGCAGTAATCGGAGCAAGAGTCTTTGCCTTATTCTTGCACTGATGTGCGCATGAATAAGTTATTCCAAGGTGAGGTAAGACGAAGATCAGAGGAGTGCGAGAGAGCGAATGAGCCTGAGCAGAGAGGGTGTGAGGGTGTGAGTCTGCAAGTAAACATCTCCTGACACAGCAGGTGAATAAGTTATTCACACGGAGTGCACGAACCAGGGTGCGCAAGTAAATGCTCCACTATTGACTAGAAGTGGCCCGTGCATACTTTTAAGTGATTTGAAACTAAGCACAAAATTGCTGCTCTACCTTATCAACTCCGACCTGTAATTTAAGAATAAAGCCTTAACATGATAACTGTTCAACCCCCAGCATACTTAATTTAGGAATGAGCCAGTAGCTAATTAAATGTGTTTTTAGTGTCTTTTTAATTACCAGGGTAATCTCTTCTATGGAATGAGGAATCCCAGAATGCAAGGCTTGATGCGTGCACACCCTGCACATTAATTAGGTTAACTTGGTGCGCGAGTCCATCTTGATGTCAGCTTTATTTAATTAACATGGTGGAGGGGGGGGGGGAAGTGAGTCATTTGGACAAGGACACGTTGATTGGATTTGCTGCTATTATTATCGTTGTCCCTTGATCTATGACCTCTTTCATATAATCTGTATGTCAGCCGCCCCATCGGTAGATGCACCAGGGTCCTGTCGCTGTGTCCCTGTGACAGAGAGAGAGGAGGGAGAGAGAGAGAGAGAGAGAGAGAGAGAGAGAGAGAGAGAGAGAGAGAGAGAGAGAGAGAGAGAGAGAGAGAGAGAGAGAGAGAGAGAGAGAGAGAGACAGAGAGAGAGAGAGAGAGAGAGAGAGAGAGAGAGAGAGAGAGAGCCAGAGAGAGAGAGAGAGAGAGAGAGAGAGAGACAGACAGAGACAGAGAGACTTGTGCAGGGTAGCCATGTCCTAAAATAATCACCAAATGGCTTCTGCGGATCTTGTGACAGACATCATCTCAAGGGATGTTGGCGCCACCTTGAAGGTCCTGTACGCCCTGTTCAGGCGACACAAGGGGAGGCGAGAACCGTCCATGAAGGCTCAACACTGAAGGGACAGAGGGTGCGGTTCCTGGCGTCCGCCGGCCCCCAACGTGTTCCTCCGTTTAGCGGACCTCACGCTGAATTGATGGCGATTCTTTCACGCCCATTGTCGTTCTTTTTTTTGTCAAGACACTCTTGACAGAAAAGTTCACAAAGTTAACAAAATGCATGCCGTGGCAACTTACATGTACATACAACTCAGGTTTTGATTCAGGAATAAATATCTCAGTGAATACTGTATATGTGTGTTTCCGTTTCATTTCTATCTTGATATACAAGTTATTACAAAGAAGTGCCTGACATGTCCCCTGACAGATTTCCAGTGTCTGATAACAATGGACCAAAAGGTAGGAGAGAGAAAACTCAATAAGGGAGCGTGACAGATCAAAAGAGGCGTTTGGGTGGGAGTGTGCTCTTATTCAGCATGGGAATGTGTTCTCTCAAAAAAGTACAAAGATTACTTTTCTCCATGTTTAAAGTTGGCCTTCCAATAACTTGCGCTGGAATTAGCTTAGAATTGACTCAACGTCAAGCCCCCAAATTCCAATGTTCAAAAAAGTCAAAAAAGTGTCAATGCTGTACCTAGCTTATCTCACGATCATTATAATTAGTCTAGAACTTGACTCGGTCCTTTGAATGCTAAGCCACTTTTATTTCTGGCTTTGTGTTTTTGAGGATAATTCATAGTCTAGTTCGGGTCTCCTTATAAAGAGAAAGCTCTACAATCTACAAAGGAACAACCTTGAAATAAAATCTTGAATCTAAAACTTCACGAGATGATATAATGAAAGTGAGCCTGGAGGAATGAAACCCTATTTGGCCTCGGAGCACAGTATTACTGACTTGGCAGTCGGTAACAGCGGGTTAACTTAAGGATAAACCACTAAGATATTTGACATCAAATAAAAAAAAACCCCTCACCTCCTCTACCTTCTTTCTCCACACGGTGAGTCTGAGTTGTGTGAATGAACGCAGAATTGCAGAAAACCCCATTGAGTGTCTTTCCCATGTAAAACACATCAACTCGAGTCGGGTGCATAGGCAACATGTCAACATCATATCACCCCAAATAAAAAACAAAACGCGACGTTGATTTTGCGTCAGAAGCCTTCAGTGACGTCACCCTTGATGGGGTGCGTGTCTTATGCATGTAACACGTGGCCACGGTTGTCTTTTGTCCCCGTGTGACAAAAGCGTTGCTTGGTTGTCAAGCTCAGTGTCGCGGCGTCTTTTGTGTGTTCGGCTCTGTAGTCAGGCAGGGGAAACAAAGGAGAGGGGAGCAAGGTGATGCGGTGGGTGTAATCTTAGCTCTGGCGCGGTCCAGCTATGTCACAGTAGAACTTCAAGGGGCGTATTACACATAAGAACACACGTTTGCACCAGGGGATGAAGAATGGTGGCCAGTGTACAGCGAGTTGATTTGAAACCTTAACATACACTTCTTCTTCTTTTTTTTTCTTCTTTTTTTTTTACAGATTACGAGTGCTGACTGAGTTAGTGTATCCCCCCCCCCATTTATGAA
Source organism: Urophycis tenuis (assembly GCA_036785325.1). NCBI lineage: Eukaryota > Metazoa > Chordata > Actinopteri > Gadiformes > Phycidae > Urophycis > Urophycis tenuis. The sequence continues at coordinate 28,315 of JAXIVH010000924.1, read as the reverse complement.
GGGAAGGTTCAAACGCCTCGTTCAGCCAGATTTTAGCATGTCTATCATCAGGCTTTAAGTGTTAATCTGAAGTCTGATTTGTGGGAATAATGTTTAGCCTCATGTTAAGGGTGCCTGCTTCAAAGCTTAGTGAATTCATTACCGTTCTCGAAACGGGCATGTGAACAGTTTTTAACGTTTAGTGTCATATGTGTTTGCGTATCCTGTCATATTTATAATTGCAGCCCCACCCACTGACACACACACACACACACACACACGCACGCACGCATGCACACATCGTTTTTCCAGAAACAGGAATCAAATAAAAAGCTGACCGCAGGATGAATTGCCCCATCATAAAAGCTTATATTGTTTCGCCACAATCTTGACTCACTCATTTGCAATGTACTGGTGCAACATTTGCGCCGCTGTGTGTGTATGTAATGTGTGTGTGTGTGTGTGTGTGTGTGTGTGTGTGTGTGTGTGTGTGTAGGAAGCCACTAGCAGTGCAGCCTTGGAGGTATAGCGCTAACCGTACCTCAGTGTTTATGCTACTTGAACAGCCGCATAGACGCTCACTAGTGCCTTGCTGTCTTGGCATTTCCTCTGCTGCTGCTGCTGCTGCTGCTGCTGCTGCTGCCGCAGTCCTTTGATGCAGCTGAATTGTGGCAGGTGTGGGATTCACTGTGATGTACGTGTTCTGCTCTGAGGATCATTCTGCTCTGAGGATCAGCACTGAGACACTTTAAGGTTTTGGGATTTTTCTGTTGTTGTGCTATAAGCTGTAAGCAGTTTAGAAGGCCAACAAGCCAGTTAATGTGTGAGCTATTTAATGACCTACAAGCTACTTAAGGTGAAAAGAAAATCAATGAAAAAAAGTGAATTATAATTATAAGAACTATAAATATGAATTATATAAACATTTTATATTGATAACACATATATTACTATATACGCATTACAACAAATGTACAAAGGCTGTATGCACACATAAATAGCAGACAGACACAATTCTTTACTTAGAATTCCTTTTAAGTGCGGCCCATCCATCAATGACACAGTGAACGGTAGCTACTAGTGAATGGACTTGATCTCACAGGAACATTAAGATCCACTTAAGGGGCACAGTGTCCAGCATTAGCTGAACTAATGTGGACTAGCCTGGTCTAATAGCATATTAATGTTGGTCGGGATGCCGCTCCAGCTGACTCCTGAATAACAAGCAGGTATGGAAATCGGGACAAACGAGCTCCAGCTTTTAGTCTCCCGCATGACAGCGTGGGTGTTTGGGAAGACGGGAGACATCGCTGAATGAAAGAAATGTGTGCGGTGGAAGGGGTTGGTTGTTAAAGAGACTGGACTGGTCCGGGTGATCAAACCGTCGTAGCTGCCTGTCTCGGGTACACTGGAACATCTGTTGCTCGTTTGGCAAAACGATTCCGTCGGACCGATTCTGCTGAAGAGCAGCAGGAACACACCAGCCAAAAATGTAAGAACAGGCAATGTGGCCCTTTTGTCTTTTAGAATCAATGCGCATCGGTCAGTTAAGTTTGTGAACAAAACAACAGAGAATCTCCACACAAGTACTTTCCCAGCGCTTTGAGTGGACAATGCTATGCTGTTTGAATGCTAGCTGGGGATTTTATGGCGACGTGTCATCGCCAGTTTGTAAGTGAAAGCCAGCTAACGATCTGAGAGGACACGTCGTCGCTACTCGCTAATTGAAAGCCAGCCGGAGATTGGAGGGGAGATTGCTACGTGTCAAGCAAAAAGCAAGCTAGTTATTTGAGAGGTACCTGGTATCACTGTGGATCTGAGGCGACGCTCGCTATCGATCTGAGAGGGTACACATAATTAGTTCTTGAACAAAGTGAAAGACGGGTCAGAGGTTTGCGCTTGTGTCGGGGGTGGGGTGTCAAATTGGAAAGAAACTTCGGCGCAAAAGCTCACAGGTGCCGCGACAACTCGGGGAAGCAAACTTTGGCACCTCCTCAGACGCTGTGGCCTTTGACTCGCTGGGGATGGAGCAGGTGTGCATGATTTGAAATGAGGTGTTGTTGGCAGCTGGACGTGACACCCCGGGCCTGGACCTGTCTGAGGCCCTATGTGGAGCTGTCATCTTCTGTGTCTTAATGATCAGTCAGGTGAGAGGCCGCCACTGCCCGCATGGGACTGATCAGCGCGGCGGAGCCGCGCATTTCACGCTTTATTGATCGGCGAAGAAAAACACGAAACAAACAGACGTCTAGAGATGTGGGGTTAAAGGCGTCCCCCCCACCCAAAAAAAAAACCTTTTTAAACACTTTTAACTTTTTTTTCCTTTTTTTTTCTTTTTTTTACACAAACCGCAAAGTTTAGTTTAAACACACCGGCAAAGATAAAACTCCATTTTTTATTCCTTCTCTGTCGGAATGATACAAAGTCAAACAAGTGCAATAAACAATTTGAACTGAATACGGCACTGAACTGCACACTCTACCTAGCTGTTAACACACACACACGCACGCACGCACACACACACACACACACACACACACACACACACGCACACACACACACACACACACACACACACACACACACACACACAGAAACGGCGCGTGACCGACGTCAGTCACCGCGACACACTCAGCAGGGGGTGTGTGTGTCCACCACTACGAAGCATCAGCACACAGGCGAGGAGTCAAACTGTAAGGCAACTGTTACCATAACAACCTGGAGAGAATTACAACAACATTACGGGGTGGTGGTGGTGGTGTGGGGGGGTGGGGGGGTGAGGTGGTTTTGGGTGACCCCCGCCCCCCCCCGCCCCCCCACACCCCCTCTGCTTTCCCCCGAGCCACAGCAAAGATGACCTACCACGTCACATTTAGGCCAAGAACTAAACGGTGAAACATCGCTAGTCAGAGTCGCTCGTTGATAATATGCTTTCTGAACGGCGGGGGGGGGGGGGGGGGGGGGGACGGGGTGGAGTTTCTGCAAGTGCATATACATATATATATATATATATATCACTTGATCGACTGATTTGTTTTTGGGGGGGAGGTGGGTGAAATTGGCTGGTAGGAGATGTCAGTTTGCTGTGGTGTATCGTGAGGCGTTTCACTTCCACGGCGGGGATTATCGGACGCCAGATAAGGGCCTCCGCTAGCCACTAGCCCAGTGATACACGGCGCGATAAGAAGGGGCTCTGGTTCTCCTTATTATCAGGCAGAACACAGCTCTCTCTCTCTCTCTCTCTCTCTCTCTCTCTCTCTCCCCCACGCCGTGCCGTGCGTTCTCTCCCCCCCCCCCCCCTCAGTATCTGATCTCTGCCACCACGCACGGCTTTGAAGAACCAATTAAATACCCTTTGGGTTTGGCAGCCGATGCAAAAAAAAAAAATCCCTCCTTTTTTTCTCCCCTCGCCGCTCGCCAACGCTCGCTTTGCAGGTAAGGAGGACAGCGAGAGAGAGGGGGGGAGAGAGAGAGGGGAGAGAGAGATTCCAAAGAAGAGAAAGCATGAGCGTAATTTAGCAAACGGCTGCTCTCTTCGCCAATTAGTTCACTTGGGGCACATTGTATTTCATTATGGAGAACGTGACAGCACTAGCCTACTGGGGGGGGGGGGTGGGGGGGGGGGGGGGGGGGGGGAGGGGGGGTACGCAATTAAAGTTTAGCCATTGAAATTGAAATTGGCTTGCTCCACCACAACTCTGCAAATTTGAATATTATTGCTGATAACTGGGGCCCATCTGCAGCTGTTTGACCAGAGTTTGTCGGATGGCCCTTTTTCGGCCATTTAGAACAAAGATTGGCCATTTTGTAAAGCCTGCTCCGTACCCAACCTAATGGTGTGTGTGTGTGTGTGTGTGTGAGTCCCTACCCCCCACCAGCCTCCACCCACATTCTTCTTAGTGCCGGGGACTCCGCCATGTGTTGCAGGTGCCAGGAATTCTGTGCACGAACTCATAACTTGGCCGCAGGCCGAGTGCGGGCTTCCCTGGTGGAGTGAGACCCCCACCACCCACCTCCACCCACCACCTCCACCTCCACCTCCACCTCCACCACCCCCTCGCCCGTCTTACTGTACTGGACCTCCATACCTAACCACGTGGTACCCCCCCAACCCAATCAATCATTCACCACTCTCTCTTTAAACACTGTCCTAAAACCCATTACCATCGAATAAAATAAAAAAATCCATACACCACTCCGAAAAAAATATTTTTGTGTTGGTTTTAGCAATTATCTGAGAATAGATGCGGCATTACTCGCGGTGCGTTGACTTACATTGTGATTGTTTTCGCCTACGTCTCCCACCCCCCCCCCCCCCCACCCCCCACCCCCCACCACTGGTCCCACCACTGAATATGGATGTGTTATGCTAAACATCTCAGCTGACTCACAATGAGGTTGTGGCCCGAGCGAGGGTGCCCATGATGTGAAAATAAAACCCCAAGGCTTTATGTTCTGTCAGTGATGTGTGCTTATTTGGCCTGCCAATCTTTCTTGTCAATGCACTCTGAGTCTGAATACACAACTGTACATTATTGCTGATGTTGGAGGTTGTTTTTTTTTGTGTGTTTTTTTGTCATAGGTTTATTTGCTCATCATGGCAAGGTGTCCTACAGCCGTGTTGTCATCACTGTGGGAGATATGGTGTTTCTTTATGAATGATCCAAATAGTATTCATGTGTGTGTGTCGTATTGCTCATTTACCGCTCTGTACAGCTGGACGGAGGAGGCAACAGAGCATTCTAGTACCACAAATACCACCCATTAAAAACACACCTCGCATTAAATAAATAATGACTTAGCTACGGCCCGGGTCGCTTGTAGCTCCGAATTAGCCGGACGTTAGCGTGATAGCGCTGGGGTTGGAGGAGGTGGTGTCCCTGATCATTCGTGTCACTGTGGAGGAGGAGACGCGTCTTATGGTGTTTTGCCAGCCTTATTGCAACTTCACCATGCTACTGAGGGTCCTGTGAGACATTCTGATGCGGCGACGCTTTGTCCCCTTTTTTTGACTGGATTACAATATAGATAAATCTGTTACACTCCATCAGTGCCGTTTCGTCCGTTTGAAACGAGTTAGAATAAAAACGCTGTGAGATGCTCTGCATCCACCTGGGCTAAAATCAGTTCAGAACGCCAACCACTCACACACTCTTTACATAAATAAACCACCAAATAGATAACACACGACTGTGTCTAATTGCTACTCAACACAAACTGACACAGCAGTGTAAGAGACACCATATATCTAGAAAGATATATATATATATATGTATACATCCGCGGGCTTTTTTGTTGGTTTGTTTGTTAAAAGACGGCGAGCCAACTTTCGCCACTGTCAAAATACGGTCCATCCAGTTGAGTGAAGCTGGAACGAGCGAAGCCGCGTCGTGTCGTTTCATCCCACGGAGAGGCGGGGGGGGGCGGGGGGGGGGATGATCAGCTAAATGGCTACGAGCAGCTGAACGTGTCTGGTGCTCCTTCTCCTTTTTTCCTTTTCCTTTTTTTTTTTTTTTGGTGTTTTTGCTGCAGTGGCCTGATAGCAGCAGTAAGATCCTCTCTCTTCTCCAGATTCCCCCGCAGCCTTTTGCCGCTGCTGTGTGCAGAGACTCAGAGTGTGTGTGTGTGTTTGTGTGTGTGTGTGTGCGTGTGTGTGTGTGTGTGTGTGTGTGTGTGTGTGTGTGTGACGGCCTGCCTTGGCTGTCCCTTCTTCAATAGGTCCAATGGCAGGGTTGTTGTGCTCGTTAGTGACGCCAGGTCAGGGGGGAGGGGGGGGGGGGTTAGGGTGTGTGTGTGTGTGTGTGTGTGTGTGTGTGTGTGTGGGTGTGGGTGTGGGGGGGTTAGGGGTTAGTCACTCCAGTATTGTCCCCCATTGTCCTCCACCAGGCTGTGGTGTCGAGTATTGGTGCGGCGTCTCTGTGGGGGAGGCGGTCGTCTGCAGAGAGCAGCATCCATCTGGGGGTGAGAGTGGGGGGGGGGGGGGGGGCAGACAGAAAGAGAGTTGGAGGTCAGCATCACACTTGAACGTTGAACTTTATCCCGACAGACCTGTGGCTGGCATTAGCTGTTAAGTTACACATCTAAATTATGTGCAAAGACCCGTCAGTGCGACAATAGACGACTACCTTGGTTCTGTGCAATTCATACGTGTAAGTATGCACGTTTATTATAAATGCCAAATGCATAAATGTCAAATATGTACGTCACACGTTTGGTGTCGACCCATCTGGAGACTGGAGGTGTCTCGTTTCCATTTAGCAACATCAGATGTGGCGTTGTCTCGAGATTTCCGAGTCAGACTCGGTCATTCTCAACCCCGGCGCGTCAATCCCGGTTGACATCGTTAACCATTAGCCATCATCTATTTTTGGGCGAGCTTAACCGTCGGGACAAATAAAGGTTATTTCCGCAGGGGGTTTATCCCCAGCGGGTATCAGCCACCCCGTTACCCCGGCCGTCCCATAAGCTCGGAGCAAATCGCTCGGTGGTCAAGAGAATCCATTCGATCGTGGCCGCCACTGCTTCTGAAAAGCTCCCTGATCCTATCGCGCAACAAGGGGATAGTCTGGTGCCCCCCCCCCACACACACACACACACCACCACGGGCGAACGGGCCCGGAATAGAGACCGAATCCCTCTCTCTCTGTGCGGTCGCGGAAGGGCTTTAGCGGTCGGTCCTGACGTCTGCGCGTCCCCGAGGAAACGAAAGACAAAACGCAAACGTGGGCAATCCTTCCAAATGAAGGATGATGAAAAACAAAAAGGAAGGGGACGGGGGAGAGTGCCATGAATGTTTAAAATGAAAAGATGTTGGGGTTTTTTTGGACTCGTTCATGATTCATGATGGAGAGCCGGATTCTTTTTTTTTTGTCGGGACACCCTAGAAATGGCTCACGTGTTTTTTTGGGGCTGAAGAGAACAAAACTCTGCTTTGTTCCGGTCTGCGTTCTGTCTAAAAGGTTTGCGTTTTTGTCGCCTGAAATGCAGTTCATGGAGTCTAGACTTAAGAGAGTTGGAGGATTTATTGCGCCCTGCTAACGTTCAACAGCAACTCGCTTTAAGCGTACTGTAGTGTACTGTGTGCATGCTTGTACGGTTAAAACGCAAAGCATAACAGCGGCTATAATAATGGCAACTAATAGGCTGAATGCTTTTGTTCAGCATGAGCTGTTCAGGTATATTTAAGGGGTGAGGTGGCTACCTAACAAACAGCATAAACACTTGAATCCACGGTCAGCCTACAAGGTAACGCGTGGAAATGACTTCTACTCGCTTTGTGTCCGTATAGAAACAGACCACTAGACGAAACTACCCCAGCGTGTCTTTGAATGCATAACGCTTAGGGACGCTGTTATGTAACACAATAGAAAAACAGTGTAACACAATAGAAAAACAGCAGCATACTGCGCACAATCGCCACAAAAAAAAGAAACAAATTTGAGTTATAAGATAAAAAAAATGGAGAGAAAACAATATCCAACTTGTTTTGTGGACAATGTTTGCACTCGAGACATTCATTAACTTGCTCCACAGATGGAACACATTGCTCTAATTGGACCGTGTGCTCTCTGCTGTTCAAATGGACCAGGCTTTTGGCAGATCAGTCAAGTTCGTAGATTCCTTCGTCTTCAGCGGGTTCAGCGAGGAGCACGGGCTTCGAATGCAATTACGCGGAATAAAGGCTCTCTAAAGACCGTGCCGGTGTTCACACACCATGACAAAAGACACGCAAAAGACAGTTTCATCGTCTCCCGACTCGGCGGAGCAGCGCGCGCCCTCTCACCCTTTCACTGCGGAGAACACGTCTGAAGATCTAAAGCCCGATCTTAAACCCGATGCCCCCCTGACTTTTCAGAGGCCGAGCGGGTCTGCCAGAAGAAACAGCCCCACCCGGCGTGCTCATCCACAGCCCCTGTAGCCGCCCAGTGTCCGAGCAGCAGAAGTTAAGGTCGGTGCGAGAGAGAGTCCTGCGCCGTGTGCTTCCCGGGCTTGGGGGGGGGGGAGGTCGTGCCGCGACCTGAGAAATGAAACAAGACAGGGACTAATAGAGCAACGGGCACTCTTTTTTTTTGCCGCGGACCGCCGCACCGCCGACAGGATCGATCGAGTCACGGAGGGTCGTGCCGCTTAAAGAAAGGGCCCGGGCCGGTGAGTCAGCCGGCCGGCCGAGCGGAGAGAGAGAGAGAGAGAGAGAGAGAGAGAGTGGAAGCAACGTCAGCTTGACGTGCCGCCGCAGCTCCACTGGCCCAGCAACCCATCAACTGCGGGAGGGAGAGACAGAGTTGGCAGCGGGCTCCGGCTCTGCGAGGTCCGCACCGCACTTAGGCCCAGGCACT
>JAXIVH010000924.1:0-17500 GCA_036785325.1 Urophycis tenuis | reverse complement strand
GACGCGGCGCCAGTGAATGATGCTTTCCGCGGTGTTTGTTGTCGGGAGGGGAATGGGGGGGGATAGCGGGATGTTTACTCTGCCGGCCTCGTCTGCCGCATCAGACAGTTCGCCTTGAGTGGTGTTTGATTTCAATTCATGACCACGCACAAATAAAAAATACATCCACGACGGACAGCAAAGGGAAAAATCTCCAAACAGACGGGCCGCGGCGGTTTTGTTTTTTTTCGTGAACTATAAAATATAAATATGGGAGCGCAAAATGTCTTCAACTATTGATTCCGAAGACAGCCGCGCGCACGCGTTAATATCGGTTTAATGAAGGACCTGCTGGCTAGTGCCCCGGCCATGCGCTACCTTTTCTGATGACAGCTCCGTAATGCACTCCTCCAGGAAGGATGTAAAAATAATGATCTCTTAAACTGCGCCCCCCATGCACTGGGCTTAGCCAGCTAGCTGTTTTCAGTTGAGTGGCAAAGACGTGATCTTGGGAGGCGAGATGACCTCATAACATCTGGCATTTTTGTGGCATAATCACAATAAACCCGTCTTTGTCCGGGAAAATTCGCCGCGGCCGAAGGCCTGGCCCTGCATGTGTGTGCGTGCAAGATAACAGAAAGCACCGCAGTGGCAGAAGGGGGTAGTAGGGCGTCCGTGGCCTACCTGTAGGCGTTCTAGAGGAAGACGGCTATAAACTACGGTTCCTAAATGACCCGATCTGAAATCACTGTGAGGGGTGGGGGGGGGGGGGGGGGGGTGATCAGAATCCACAAAAGTAGGACTTAGCACACGCCAGATGTCGCGTTCATTTATTTAGAATCTTCCGTGTCTGTGCTTAATACGACGACGTCATTCTGTCAGGGCCCGCGCACAGAGGAAAAACAACAACCGCTTACGGAAGATGAGGAAAACGGGCCTCAAGCTTGCATCTGTCACCGTGCGGGAGATGATGACAAACTCCAGACAAAGTGCGGAATGCAGTGAAGGAGATGAGTCGTTAATGACGGTTCAAGATGGATGGAACGTACTGAAACGCTACCTTATTACCGTCGGTTCTTACGGACCGGGCCGTACATCATTCTCCATCACCCCCCCCCCCCCACCCCACTCGCTGAGACTCAGCGCCAGATACGTAGCGAACGGCGTCCTCGGAGAGGAGCCGGGGGTAATGATAAAGAAACGCGTCGAAGCGCATCTGGAACGAGGTTCCTCCAGCCGAGCTGCTCTCTGTGTGTCGAGGCCCCCCGCACGCGCGCCCCTCCCCCCCCCACCATCGTCGGTCTCCCCCGTCTCTTGACACCTGCCACCGGATTGCAGAATGGCGCCCGTATCTTTTCACATCCGAACGACTCAGCGGATCGCGCTAACGGTGCAGTAATAGGGGGGGGGGGGGGGGGGGGAAGATAAGGGGCGGACGTTTCTTTTTGTCGAACGTGACGGCAGTCAATTGGATTACCGAGAGAGCGGGAGAGCGGGATACGCCGCGGCTTGGCGGGAGTGAGAGAGAGAGAGAGAGAGAGAGAGCGAGAGTGAGAGAAAGAGCGAGAGAGCGGGAGAGAGGGAGGAAGGGAGATGCTCACCAGGCAGTGGAGGTGTTGTAGGGCAGCAGCGTGGGGCTGCGGCTCTCCCCCCGCAGGCTCTGTCGGGGCTGGTAGTGGGCCGGCAACGCGGGCGGGGGCCTGGGCCTCACTCTCCGCCGGCATGGACTGTGCCACTGGCTCCGCGCCTTCTTCAGCCAGCGGCCTCCCAGGCCCCACCTCTCCAGGTACACCCGGCACAGCTCGTAGTTGATGGCCGAGTAGTACAGGAAGTCCAGTGCCAGCAGCACCATGACGAAGAAGCCGTAGATCCACACGCCCACAGGGCTGTGTAGTTACTGCAGGGGGGGTGGGGGGGGGGGGGGGGGGATGGTGAAGGGGCCGAAGGACAACACATGATTAACCCTTCCGGCCGGCTCTAGTCTGGAAGATGGAGGGTTCCTCGCTGGTCTCCACCGTCTTACCTTTTAAAAAAAAAAACGGTTTAAAAAAAAAACGGTTTAAAAAAAAACAGTGACTTTCATTAACACAGAGGTCTCGTTAATCGTCTCTCCCATGGCCCGTTTCTATCTATAGCGTCTCCTAAATCTTCGCGCCCACTTCCCCACCACCTTCCCAACTAATTTTCCCATTCATTACCTGCTTCACAAGGATTTATGTGGCGCACATTAAACATTGCCCCCGAGTTCGCCCCGCGCTCATAAATTTAAACAAGGTGAATTCACGCAAAACAGGTTCCCCGTTACCAGACTTGAGGGAGCAGCGAACGTGGAGCCAGAGGTAGTAAATGTCTCGGGGGGAGGTTCCAGGAGGGCTTTGGTCCTATTAGGATCTATTACACAGCGAAACATGTTACTTTGCTCCAATAAGACCCATGACATACGGAGTCGATCTTCCAAATCATTAAATCACACGCAGCCAGCCGCCTGTCTGCCGCGGTTTGGACGGCCCCGCTATCGAGAGCGCCGCGGAAAAGCGCAAACGTCAACGAGTCCGAATCCATTCCTTTCCGTTCCTAAATATTCAAATCGGGAACCCGTCCGTTTTTGGACGCAAACAAACGCTGCCCGGGGAACATGTATCCCATCAAACCCCCTCACATTTGAAACGCCAAATGACTCGGCTGGGGGGGGGCGGGGCGCGGGGAACCCAACAATTTGCATATTTCCTCGCACCGTGGCCGACCGCGGTCCTCGAGTCTGCCCGTGTGTGGGGGGAAGGCCTATCTCATGAGCGCAGGGCTCAGATGCGCCGCCGCGCTTATTTCAGCCCGCCGTACGGCGGCGGGACAGAATGATTTATCCTCACCACTCACCCCGGCTTAAACAAACGTTACGTAACGGTAAACACGGCGGCTGGCGGCGCCGGAGGAAAGCAGGGCTCTGGCGTGACACATCGGCCCCCGGAATTACCTCGCCTTTCATGGCGCTTCTTTATTTCGGCGAAACAACGGCGCCTCTGCTTTTGAACCGGAGATCCGGGTTGCCGTTGTGTGTTTATGGGGGCCCGTGGGTTTGACACTTTAACAAGACAACGGGGACCGCGGATAAAGCCGATGGAGCGCAGAGGTTGGGTGCGCGGAGGTGTAAAGAGGTTGTTTTACTCAAGACTGGGCCAGTGGTTAATATCAAGCACAGCGGCACATCTCCCGCTGTCGTCTAGTGAGCGACACTGCAAAATGGCCGCCCGCCACAGGTCACGCTCGGCTGAAATCACACCTGATGACCTGGTATTAGAGGAGCCTGTCCCCTCCTGTATCATCACCATCGCCCCCACCATCACCACCCCCCACCCACACCACCCCACCACCACCCCACCATGGTGGTGGTGCTGCTTAGCGGAGGGGAGCTGCCTCGCGCCCACCCATCACCGTTCAGCCTCCCCCAGTGTAAACACAGTGTAGACAGTGTAGCCATTGGTCGGCCGGCGTCGGCCATGCCATACCATTAGTCCCATCACAGGGCATTAGCGCAAAGGTACGGGACTGCGCTAGAGTAGCTTATCTTAGCGGCGGCCATTAGATTAGCAGCGGCCATGTGCTTATGGCTCCGGTCCCGCGTGGCGAGCGTGTCAGAGCGCCAGGCCCGCTACCGCCGCCGTCCACGCCTCTTTCTCCAGGGGGGGAGAGTATGCTCGAGGCGAGGCGATTCTGCTCTGCTGTGTGTTTTGGATTTAAATGATGAGATTTAAATCTTCTTATAAAATGTGGCTGTGCGTCAATGTGAAAGTCCTCCTGCTAAACAAGAGTCCAACCCCTGTTCAATGTGTGTCTGTCGGTGTGTGTCTGTGTGTGTGTATGTGTGTGTGTGTGTGTGTGTGTGTGCGTGTGTGTGTGTGTGTGTGTGTGTGTGTGTGTGTGTGTGTGTGTGTGTGTGTCCACTGCTCTTCGTGTTAATGCCGTGTAAGCTGCCAGCCTGTACAACAGGCTTTGCGACGTGCTTTTATTCTCTACAGAATCCATAATTCATATTCAAATTGGATTGGGGGCAAAATTGGACATTGGACAATGAAAGCAAGGACAACTTTGTCCAAAAGAACACAAAGAACACCAAACCGCAACCTTCTCCGTTTGACTTGAATTGGACGTCTGAACAGGGAGACTTTTGATCAACCGATTTCAACCGTTTCCTGATCCCCGATCGATTGATCGCTACCTCCGGACAGTCCGATCGTCCCGTGAGTATTATGACTGCCATCACGGCGAGCGTTGCTCACTTGTGCGCGTAGCCGTCCGTGGTGGAGAGTGAGGTGGATCTGCATGACGGTCTGGAACTCGGTCTCGTTGCAGCAGTACTTGAAGGCCGTGTTGTTGTGGTGGCAGCAGAACATGTAGGTCTTGTTGTCCGAGAGGCGCGGACAGTGGAAGCCAAAGTGTAGCGCCCCTTGTGGTCAGAGTAGGGTTCGCACACGCGGTAGTGGGCCGAGAGAGCTGCGGCGAGAGAGGGGAGAGAGAGAGAGAGAGGAGTCAAGTAGCACCTGCGTGAAGTGTATATAAAGTACAAAAACACATTAAAAGTCTCTAGAATCTCGCGCAACTATAAATTAAGGGCTGCGGTTCCAATCCACTTTTTCGCTTTAATTAAACTTTATCTCCTATATCACGCTGTGACTCAGTCGGGTACGTAATTCAACGTCACTCCTACACCATCTACTCACAGTACACCAAGCTCCACGGCATGGCATGATAAGTGCTCATGGACACGCATAGGCATCCGCCGCAGCCGCCACGGCGAGAAACGGGAACAAAATGGTTTTATGCGCGGCGAGCGCAGCACTCGCCTCCGCAACAGGCTAAAGTTGGCTCCGCATGCAGTATTCATTCCGTCTATGACGTCCTGCGTCGAGCACCACAACACGTCATGGCATTTTGCATGTCAGACCAACTAAAGCCCGATCCCGCCTCCTCCGTGTCTGAGCGCCCCCTGCAACGGACGGCCGGTCAGACAGACGTTTCTCTGATGGAAAAAAACAGCACCGCGGCACCATTACACTCTTAATGCTTAATATTTGAAGACTTTAAATATTTAGTATAGCACAGAACTCCGGGCCAAAGGGTCACGCCTGGATGCCAGAGCCCGGCACGTCAGCCCTGAAATCTGCACGGAAATGACAGGTGAGCCGGCGCCCGCGGATGAGGACAGAGGGGTTGAATATGGATTGTTGGCAGCCATACGCTTTCCTTTAACCCTGGGATTAGATTCACAGAAACCTGCTTTGGCAGCCGAGTCTCCAGCAGATAATCACCAATACACATCTGTCGGACACTGCGGACGAGAGATGATGATGGGGGGGGGGGGGGAAGAGAGAGAGAGAGAGAGAGAGAGGAGAGAGAGAGAGAGAGAAGAGAGAGAGAGAGAGAGAGAGAGAGAGAGAGAGAGAGAGAGATAGATGAGGAGAGAGAGGAGAGAGAGAGAGAGAGAGAGAGAGGATCTACAGTATTGAGGGCAGGGTTTCTGACCAACAGGGCAGGGTTTCTGACCAACTCAAAGGCACCTGACTGACACCTTCAGAGCCAATCAGGGAGTTTGCCGTCTCTTCAACGGCATTCCTGTTAATAAAGTGTAGTTGCTTTCCACTGTGGCTGGCGGCTGTCTGCTTGTTACCACCTGCTAGAAGCCCCATGGAAAACAAGACTCCGACCATATTGCATCAATCTGTCTTAACACACACACACACACCCTCTCACACACACACACGCACACACACACACACACACACACACACACACACACACACACACACACACACACACACATATACACACACGTAAAGGCACACTTACTCAGACACCACACACACACAAACACACACACACACACACACACGCACATATACACACACGTAAAGGCACATTTACTCAGACACCACACACACACACACACACACAAACACACACAATCACCTATACATGCACGTACACGCACGCACCCATACAGAATCCTGCTGATCCGAGATTCAAGGGCCGGGTAAAGATTTCCTGATTGTGCTCATTAGAGTAGTATATTTCAGCGCAGCTTCCAAAAGCTCACTTCAGAAAAGCAGATTTCATCAGCGAGTGTTTCATGCCAGCCACCCACAGAGAGGTGAGCGTTGTTGCATTATTTCCTCTATAATGTCAGGCCGGAGCAGATTGGCTTTTTAAGCAGACGGGAGTTCAGCTCTCTGTGATAATGAGGTTTGCGTCGGCGACACGTATAACACACTAGCTCCTCCATTTCCTGAGACAAACCTAATCGACAGCCTGTTCCCGCGGAACAGGACGTTCGATATGGGAGGAAGACACAAGGATGATGCACACCAGCCAATAAGATCTGTAGGTCGGTGACAGAAAGACAGAGAGAGAGAGAGACTGTTGACTGCATCAAGGCTTTGGATCTCTCATCCCATGCGGAAATAAACCTATGGATGGGCTTATAGGAAGACCCATATAGATCACTATCCCCCTTTGTTATCCATTAGAATGTAAGCTCTCAGAGCATTTAAGAGATATTGAAATTAGCCTTTGCATTAATATAACCACGCAAAACGCTCGGCACATAAAAAAAAATGGTTAATTACGGAGAGGCAAAGCCCCCCCCATCCCCCCCCCCCCCCTCCCACCACCTTGAGGTGTGAATTATCTTTCAAATTTACAAACATCATATCAGCAATTCATGGGGGGGGGGGGGAGGGGAATCAAGAAATGATGCGTTGTGGTGACATGTTCTTTTCTTCCTGTCTCCCTCTTATTCTAATGAGGTCCCGTGGGGGGGGACCGCGTGAAAGCGTAGGGGGGGGGGGGGGCGAGAGGGCTGAGGCTCTCTCTGCCGCTAACGAGAGCGAGATACCTGACTTGTACGCGGTGGACGGCTTCACATGAAACCGCAGACGACTCCCCGGCCGGCGGAAGGGAACGAGGGGACCTTTAAGTTCACGTCAACTAAAAGAGACGAGCCGCTGTGTTTCATCAAGGCCGTCGTGCCGT
Organism: Urophycis tenuis; assembly: GCA_036785325.1. NCBI lineage: Eukaryota > Metazoa > Chordata > Actinopteri > Gadiformes > Phycidae > Urophycis > Urophycis tenuis. The sequence goes on along the minus strand of JAXIVH010000924.1, from coordinate 10,498 downwards.
TCATTAAACGGAAGGCGCTGACTGCGAGGACGCAGTGGTTAACGTCAGGCAAGCCAGTGTTTACACTCTGGAATTAAAAACAGAGACGCTTTTTTTTCTCCCCCCCCGGAAGGATTCCCCCCGTACGGCGCGGATTACAGTCAGCCGTGGAGGCCAGCAGTGTCACCGTCCACCGCCTCCGTGTTCTCATTGACTTGACGCACACTTTATTTCATCAGGAAGTTGCGTGAGGATATGAAGACGAGAGCTGCTCATCAACACTCTCAACAAACACAAGACATAAAAGAAAAGAAAAAACGACAACACGACCGCGAAAGAAAACACCTGCGGACACATCCGTCGCGGCAAACAAGAGCAAAAGCTAGACATGAGCGAGCGGAAAAATGCAAAAAAAAAAAAAAAAGTAAAATTAGCTCAAGTAAAGTTTGCGAAAAACTAACTTTGCAGAGCGAAGCAGAAAAGTGCCCGTGTGTACTGTGAAGGACGGACAGACGGATATACCCACGAGACAGGTTTAACAGAGCAAAGACGACAGCCGACAGACCTGCGCTGGACAGCAGGAGGAAGACCACCGTCAGGACATTGAAGGACTGTCTGCTGGTGATAGTCATCTTCTCAACCTCATTCGGGGGGGAGGGAGGGAGGGAGAGGGGGGAGGAGGAGGAGGAGGAGGAGGAGGAGGGAGGGCGAGGGGCAGGGGGTTGGGGGGGGGGGGGGGGGGGGTGGGGGTGGGGAAGAAGGCAAACGCCGCTCTGCTGTTAGTCGGACGTGGCCATTGGTCTGCTCGCCCGCCGCTCCTCTCTCACATGGCTGCCATTTGGTGTCTCTCCACCTAAAGAGAGACAGCGAGAGAGACAGACAGTCAGAGAAAGAGAGAGAAGCAGAGAGAAAGGGAGAGACAGTCAGAGAGAGTGAGAGAAAGAGTCAGACACAGAAACAAGAGTCAGAGACAGAGACAGAGAGTGAGAGACAGAGACAGAGACAGAGAGACAGAGACAGAGACAGAGAGAGAGAGAGAGAGAGGAGAGAGAGAGAGAGACGAGAGAGAGAGAGAGAGACAGAGAGAGAGAGACATTAGATGACAGTGAAGGGTTCATCACACACTCGGATACTCGACCCCACATGGTGGCCTGTTGAACTTACCTTCCTTGGGGTACTCATATGTGTATGCTATGTTGTAGTGACATGGCCTACGCAGCATCTCAACGACCGCTTGACCTGGCAGGTCGTTCTACCGGCGCAGAGGACTCTCCAACAGTGGTCAATGATATGCCAAGCATCTGTCTCCTCCGAGTAACATAAAACGTAACGGCTGTTATTTTACAACAGCAAAAAAATGTTTCTATGGCCTCCTGCTGGGCGTGTGACAGGCAACCGATATACTGATGTGCTGTTTTACACCCGTCTGTTTAACTACATCATATCTTATCAAATAAAACATTTATATATATCTGAGGTTTTTGGTTCATTTTTTAAGGGAATTTTTTTTACCAGTTCAGATTATTTATGAGTTCTCTGAATATTCTGAATATTGTAAAATGCAAGTTTTATTACTTTTCCCGCTAAATTGCTGCAAGCAACGCATTTGGTGGAGAACCGGAAGGCTTAGTGTGGAAAAGCCCTAAGCCTTTAGCGAAATAAATGCGCTATGGGGCCCGGTATTTCAGGAGGGAATGGGCTGATAGCTTGTAATGGCACCTCTGGGTGAGATAAGGTAGGCTAAAATGGACCGCACAGATAATCTGTTAACATCTGGACATGACACACGCAAAAAAAAACCCATTGCTCTGTCTTCAGACGGCAGAATTCGCGGCTCACATTCAGCTTGCAATTCAACTCCTTTTATAAACGCACCTTCATTTATCACTGTGTGATTTTGTAGGGTTAGTGTGGGATGTGTAAGTGATGCAATGGGCATTTGATCCAAGCGCAATATTGACAACATGGGACTTGTTGGCAACAATACTGAACGCTCTGCACATTTGTTTCAAAAGGGGTTGCGGTTAACTTTGATGAGCAGAACATTGTACACAAATTTGACAGCAGCTCCTAAGTTATTTAATCCATATCGTAATTCTGAGCCAGCTGGAAAAATCAATAGAATAGTATTTTTTTTCCCTCCACCGGACTCCATTCAGCAGACTGAATAGAGTTTTCATTTTTGTTTCAGTCTTGCCAGATGGAATCTCTTCAGTCACATTGTCGAGTGGCCAGTTGACAACACAGTCAATAAAAATAAAATACAAAAAACAATGTAAAAAAAAATTAACCAAAACCACCTGCTTCAGATAAATACATATTCTGTGTTTTCCCTTCGCGCGGGGGGCCGGGGTTTAAATAATTCAGCGCGTTTCCACAACAGTGTCGACCACAACAACTCCTCCCCATCTACGTCCCTGTTCGTCGGCCATGTTTGTCGCTTGGTTGTCCGCCGTTTGGTGCTGGTGTTGCACTCGACCTCAAAGGACGCACAAAATCCATGTCAGCACGTGCGCGCTGCGCGCGGGGGGGGGGGGGGTTGGGTACAGAGTGTGCGGTGTGTGTGTGTGTGCGCAGAGCAGCGCCGCTTTCATCCGGGCAGGGTTCCTCAAGATGTTTTTCCACGCAGATGTGTCAGGCAGCTCGCTCTTCAGAGAGCCAGGCACCGTAGGCTCCCCAGAGGCTTGTTAAGAGCCCCTAACTACCCCGGGCCCCTCCCCCCCCACCCCCCCCCCCACCGTTTCTTCAGCTTTCTCTTACTCTGGTTATAGCGTAAACACTCGTGTGTCACATGACACAGCCATGATGAGGGAGCGCCACCACCACCACCACCACCACCACCACCACCACCAGCTCCACCCACGCATCCACTGACAAAACACAAGCAGCCATGTTTCCACCACGCGCACACACACACACACACACACACACACACACACAGCAACGGCTTTTGTCCCGGCTGTACGTTCCCTGCTCGCTTTCCGCGGAAGGCCGGGCGGTTCGATTCCGCGTGGCGCGGATTCCCCCCCCCCCGCACGGACATAGATATGCACTCAGGACTTTTATTTATGTATGGCGGACACACACACACGGGCGCACATTCCATACATGTACACCCTCACACACAAGTATGCATGAACACATGCACGTGCAAGTTTTTTTTGCTGCGTGGCTCTTAAAATAGAAAGCGCTGCCCACTGAGCAGGCACAGTTGGAGGCGACAATCTACTGTCCACGTCTAAGAGAGATTGTAAAGAGACTAACGCAAAGACGGGTCCCATTCTCACCACGGCAACAGCGCGGTACAGCATGAGATCGGTTTCAAAGGGGGGAGGCCCCGCGTTTTGAAAGACCACTTTCTTATTTGTTGTTTTGTGTGAACATTGCTCATGGCATAGCGGCAGAATAAGAAGTAATTACATTTGGCTGCTGTTTACAAGAGCAGTGTGTGTTTGTGTGTGTGGTGGAAGTGGGGGGGGGGGGGGGGAGACAATAGATCACAACAGAACTGGAGGCCTAGATCTGTCAAAGGAATAACTCACACACGCACCGTTCACACACAGACGCGCACGCACACACACACACACACAGACAACACACACACGACACACACAGAAGTGTGGTAAAGAGCTACTGGTAACTCAGGCTGACACTCCAAAATAAACGCGGCTGCCTCATTCCCCGCTCCCTGCGACAGATGACAGGCTTCTGCGACTCATTGGGGCCCGTTGTGGCCTTGATGAGTGAAGCCTTCAAGGTTGTCAGGAGACCCCACCCGAACAGGCTGGCAATCTCACACACTCACACACACACACACACACACTGCCAGCAGCGTCCTTCGCGTGAAAGAGCCACGCTTCTAATTTTGAAACGCTCCCCCCCTCACTCCCCTCAAGGGCCTGTCCGCGTGACCTTCGCTTCATCGGAGGTTTGCCTCCACTTTTCCCACGCGGGAGGGATCACACGGTTGCTTTGTTGTGATCTGCCCCCTCGCACACTCGCACCTCGCGTTCCATGGGGCCGTGCGTGTCAAGCGTTAGCCGGGCTCGGAGCTGCGTCGTCTTAAAGGGGTAGTTCGGATTTTTGGACACAGGGCCTCATCTCCAAGTCAGGCCAGTCTAGGCTTGTTTATCATTGGAGAGGTTTTCAACACATTTCATTCAGTCCTTCTAGTTGCAGAGTTCGCTGGTGCTAGGCTTACAACCAGCTCCCTCTTACCCACTCCACACTGTGTTGACAGAATAATCTTAGAAATAAAACTAACCTCGCATTCGCATGAATCATCGCATTTTGAGGGACTAGGTAACCTAGTAGGAAGTATAACCCCTGTTACTGAGACACAAGTTCCTCACAAATGCAAATGCCATGCAAGATTGGTTTTATTTCTAAACATTATTCTTTCAACACAGACTTTACATCGATAGGTCTGGCGTTATAATTTATTTGCCTCGGGTGTACTGTGGAGTGGGTAAGGACTGTTGTTATTAGTAGGCTAGCAGAAACCGTTGACTTGCGCTAGCCTAGCACCAGCAAACTCTGCAACTGGAGGTCAAGTCAAATCAAGTAAAATTTATTGTCAGTTTTCATGAATGTACAGGACATACACAAAAACCGAAATGCTGTTTCCCCTCGATCCCCGGTGCTAGACACGCATGCAAAATATAAATATAAATATATAAAAATATGAATACAAAAAATCTAAATAAAAAGGCGGTCGCGAATATATACAAATGATATAAACAGTGTAAACAGTACGAGGTGCAGTATGGACAGTAATAAACAGTAATAAATAAACAGTGTTGACATTGTATAAACAGTGTATAAAAAGTATAAAAGCAGTATGAACAGTTATATAACAGATTTATAAGACAGATTTATAAACAGTATGGACAAGTAAGGACTGAATGAAATTTGTTGAAAACGTCTCCAATGATAAATAACACACTGGCTGACTTGGAAAATGAGGGTACTATGTCCAAAATTCCAAACTCCCCCTTTAAAGAACGTGTCTCTCTCTCTTGTTGCTAGGGCCAGCTCTTAATCCACGATGCTGTAAAGCATCAGTGATCAGTCAGTGCAGGAGCAAGGGGGGGGGGGGCATAAGTGGAGCAGGAAGGTTTCCAGTCCAAAGTGGAGGGACTCCCGACTCCACTTGAATAAGTAGAACGACAGGCAACATGATTTCATCTCAGGAGCTCTAATGATGGGCTCGCATTCCAAATGTTTGGGGCCGATAGTGACTCCCTGAAGCGTTGATGGGCTATTATGAAGATAAATCAAGGTTTGCATTTGATGGCATTACAGCAGAGCGCCACTAGAATCCCAGCCCATGTTGTGAGGTTCAGGGCTGTTATCGAATGACCGTCATTGGCTTTGAGGAGCAGGCTACGCCATCGTGAACCAATAAGGTGAGGGTGGCAGCCTCAGGGATCTTATTGGGAGGTTATTGGTCGTATGTGTATGTATTTATGTGCGTGCGTGTGTGTGTGTGTGTGTGTGTGTGTGTGTGTGTGTGTGCATTTCTGTCATGGATTAGCAGCATCACAAAGCTTTTCGCAAATACAAACCTGGGGGTTAATGACAACATGAAAAAAATAGCCATTTTGCTAGAATTGAGTTAAACCTGTCATTAGCCTGACAAACGTTGAATAGCGATGCATAAAGGAGTTAAGAGACTGTTGTTTCTTTCCCTGAGTGACAAGAATAAGTTTTTGTATTCTAATGAGCTACGGTCGGGTAGTTTGTTAAATCATGTGTAAAGAGCAGGAAGCCTCAATGAGTGACAGCACAGTAAAGACCGACAGCAGAGTAAAGGCACCACGGCTGTGTGGAAGTTACCATGATTGAACTGGCTGACGTAACGGTGCGATTCCATCAATCATTTGTCATTGCCAAAGAAAAGCATAGGACAGCTTTGGAGCAAAAGGACAGGGAAGCGGGTTGAAATAATGATATGTAGCAGGTGGCCACAGGTAGGATTCAAACCGGGGTCCAAACTTTGTATTGATTAGCACAGACATTGCACACTTTCAGTATCGTATGCATTATTCATTTTCATGCGACAATAAGCTGGTGCCATGGCTGGCACCCCAATTGAACATTTTGATTGTGGAAAATGTCCCCAAAGCCTCCTGTTTAGTAAAGTCTCTCTCGCTCTCAAGTTTGAAGAATGATGTGGGTGATGTGTGAAAAGGATTTTTGTAACCAGATTGCCTTTAACGACGCGATTATTTGCAGGAATGTTTATTTGTCCAAAATCCCCCTGTGCGTTTAAGACATCTGAAATAGCAGAAATGCAAGAGCGGGTCATTTTAACTGTCATGCTTGTTATGAACAATGTGCAACCGCACACAACACACCAACACAACACACAGACACACGCATCACAGCACGCGCACACGTCTCCACAGCCACAACAACCAAATGTGTTTACTTTATTTTTCGTTTTTTTCCTGTATCCTCCGCCGTGCAGCCATCGTTCAATTATAAAAACAATGCCACACTTTGGTGATAAATAATAACTGTTTACTCATTTGCTTTGTGTATCACTTCGCGCTCTGAAGCGCTCCCCGGTAAACGAATCTGAGATGAGGAAGCTGGCCTGCTTTTGGGGGGGGGAGGGGCGAGTGGGGGGGGGGGCTGAGGTTTGATCATCCCATCACCATGCATTTTCCTCATCAAACATCCCAAACGAGGCGACGCCACGGTCACGACGTGAAGCCTTGTCGATTTCACACCCCGTTTTTGCGAGGAAACTATGTTTACACACTAAAAAAAAACACACAGAGTGAACGCAGACACCCCATAATTACCATCCTCCGCGCGTAACAACAAAAGTGGGGGGGATATATTGTAGCATGGTTGCCATAGCGCTGTTTCATCGGCGAGTTTGGCCCCATGCCCCAGGGGAGTGCGATGGGCTGTGTTGTTGTTGTCGTGCGGTCTCCTCTCCCCCATGCTGGCCTGCTGGTGCTGCTGCTGGCTGCTGCCACTGCCCGGACAGGACGGTCCAACGCCTTGCTCAAATCAACACCACACATCGACCAGACTTAGGCCAACATCAATCAGCTACACACTGACATACGCTCACCGGCTGTGAGGTGAATTGTCAGGTCAACCCGGCCAGGTGAAAAGACACTTTTCTTTAAACATCTCCCCGTTTCTCCGACTCTTCGAAGACCAAAGCGCGGGTATAAAAAAAAACAACAACAACACAGAGGACTCGTGCGTCGGTGTGTTTGTTCCGCTGATGCCCCCGGGGTTCTCGCGGCGTCGTGATTAAATCTTATGTGTTTTTCTTTCCCTTTCCTCCAAAAAAAATTTGGATTAGTACGTTTCACAGAGCTGACAGAGCGGCGCCAGTATATCGTTGTAAACAAACCCAAACAAAGGCCATTAGTGGGTCGCCCTGGCAGCAGCCTCCGCAGCAGCCAGCATCCCCGCCTTAAGCGCACCTTAAACCGGTCCTCCGCGTGGGCTGGTTTCCACCAGGCGGAAGCCATGCTTGTGAGGCCCTGGCCGACGAGACTCACATGAAGTTCCCTCACTGACCTCGATGCGTTCAATATTCAATACAGCCATTATCATTATTTTTTTATTCCGGTGAGCTGGTTCAGCTCTGCGTTATAGTATTTTGAGAGGTCCAATTGGACAGTTTTTAATTCATTAAAAAGTTATTAGGGATCTGAAGAGTAATCCGTTTTGGCCGAGCAGACTACCATGCCCGCCCATAATGTGCCAAATATGGATTTGTTCCAAAGATCTCTAGCAATGGACGCGCCCCCTCATGCCACTAAATCTACAGCTTCATAACCAGTATGTTAACCAGGGATTACTTCACAGATGCTACCCGCTGGTTCCCATTTTATAACAGTCTAACTCTCTATGCCACACCTGCGTCTTCTCAGCCCAAACAAACAACAGCCATAGAAAACAGCCATGGGCACGGGATGATGGTGATTCAGCCATATTCAGAACCTCTGAGCATCAACCTCTCAAATGCTCCTACAGTAATTATAGGCCTGGCAATGGCGGCGAACGATTTTTACACTTAAATAACCTTCAAAGCAGCAAGAATTCAAATTTTTGTTGTTCAACTTATTTCCTAGCAGAAAAGTTCTGAGATCATTGAGGGAAACAAATTCCTCTTAATATCAAATCATTCCGTTTCCAGACAGATGGAAAGCTCTGACTCGCTGTAGCGCTTCAAAATAATCGCTACAAAACACAAAAACAAAAGAAATGGAGAACACATAAATATGTCTTTCTGACGCTGGCTTCACTGTGTGACTTTTTTGGGAGGCGGCAAGAGGGGTTTGTGTTGTGTTGTGGTGTTTCTGAGAGGACTCTGAAATGGTGGTCTTCATCTCCGGGAGGCAGAGAAAGCCTTCTTGGATCTGAGTAGCAGCAAGGTTTCTGTCACCCTGGGGCCAAGCTGAGGTGACTTCTGCCAGCTCATCACTGCATTGGCATTATGGACTGGGTTTGTTTGGTGGCTTTTCCTTCTACTGGTGGCTGTGTGATACATTTGGAATTCGTTTAGCACCGGGGGGGCTGAGATAGGCATACGAAAAGAAAAAAAAAATGTGCGCACTAACTAAATCGAATCCCAACCGTTTGTACTATTTATATCTATAGCCACACATTATGTGTGATGTACAGACACAACAGCATCTCCAAAAAAACAGCATTCTTTTTCTGGTAGAATAATCTCATGTCTATGTGTCTGGCGGGGGGGGGGGGGGGGGGGGGGGGGGAGTTTTTTTTTTCTTCGCCAAAGCTCCATCTCACAAGCCCCCCTTCTGACCCTGGTTCTAAAATAACTCCAGCCCCCCTCTAGGAATTCCAGCGATGAAAGTGAAATCATACGAGTCGGGGACAGTGGTTTGGACAACCTTTGCTCGCCTGCCCTGCGGCCCAAAACACATCGTGTGCTCGGACCAGAAGCCCCAGGGGGTCACAGGGGGGCGGCGACCGGACCGACGGGGAAACGGACCGGAATGGGGGACGGAATGACATAATGCAACGCTCAGTCAATCTGGGATTCATGTCAACAAGAAATGCCCACAACTAGCTTTTAAACGCTGGAACTTTGGCTCGCCAAACCTCGGGTTTGGTGTGCATTCAAAAACACTCGCGTGCCAACGTACTCCTGCTTCGAGAATGTGTACAAGAAATCCATTCTCCTAATCCGAGGTGGGCGTTCAAAAGGGTATCTCGCCGTGCCAAACCAGAATGTACCACACTCCTCTGGGTGTGAGCGCTGATAACGCTGCTGAATCACTGTCTGTTTCCAGAGCACGAAGGTATAGGCTGAAAGCACAATCTTGACGAAATCCAGGAATGGGTCTGGATTAGGAAGGATAAGGCAGATCATTTGGGCCAAGGGTGGCTGTCACACACCTCAGGGACACGCAGGTCATCGGTGCACTGAGAAGGCATGGCGTTGGCGTTGATGGTGGTCGGTTGGCGTTGATGGGGGTGGGGTGGGGTGGGGGGTCGTGAGGGTGTAGCATGTCTCGTGCAGTGACACGAGACGTGGAAGGTGAAAGAGCAAATGGGCTTCAGTGCAGGTAGTTTAATATGAACCTGTGGAAAAGTGGAAGGAAGTGTGCAAGGCAATGTGAGAGCTTTCCAAAGATCATTAGGGGAAGTGTTCGGTGACGGGCCATACCAGGGGAATATGCCTCTGCCAACCGCTGGCCTGCACTTGGCCTCCCGAGGGACTGAAACAGCCAAAAAGTTGTTCATGAGTCTTAAATGAACTTTTATGGGAAGTCACTTCATATTACATTGAGTTACATTTAGGGCAAATAGCAGACGAGTTCTGCCATACATGTTTAAAATAAAACTTTTTTGTTGCACTGCATGCTGAAAAAGTGGCAAAAACATCCATGTAATTGCGACTATATACTATATTTATCTATTCTATATATTATACAGTATATGCTGCATATTACATGTATTATTATTATTATTATTATTATTATTATTATTATTAATCTCATCCTCAATCTAATATGTCAAGTATGAAACAATATTAAACTAAATACTACACTTAATATTAACATAATTCCTAATAACCAATAATAATAAATTATTATTATTGGTTATGCGTAACTCATGCGTCTGACAGGGATTTCTCTTTATGTGTCCTAACCTGCCAAGTGAATTCAAGTGGTGACTTGGCTGGCTAGCTCCACATAATTAAAGCATTCATTGCAAGTTAAATTCTGTGTACTCACCTTGAAAACAGCTTGGGGGCATAACACTAAAACCAACTTGTCTTTTTGCTACTAAATAGACACTGTTGTATATTACGGCCCTACTTAACACTTCCAGAATAGAAACTCCTTTGCATTGCCTTGAGTGAATGTGACATTTTTGGCCATTATTATTCATTAATATGATAAGCAGCGGAGGCACTGGCTAGCCATAGTATGCAGTGGATGATAATGTAGGAGCGTGACTCACTGCCATTTCCCCATTCAAAGACCAGCCATTACAGTAATGACTTATA
>JAXIVH010000923.1:27500-35000 GCA_036785325.1 Urophycis tenuis | reverse complement strand
CCTTGTTTTATAGTGAGTCTGTCAGCTGTGTCTTTATGCCTCCCCACCACAATGTTCCCTCTTTTGTTCACTTATTCCGGCAGAACAATAAATGTTTACTTCTGCCCTAGATGATCCTCGGCTTCCATTAGGGTCGTGAATTATGACGTTCCATAAAACATCATGAACATTCGGAATAAGCCTTAACAAACACACACACATATATATATACACACACAGAGGAACCGGCGGCACATTCCGTCGCACCGCGCTGAAAGGAACGGCTCAGCTTAGCTCTGCATTTATCTCTATTCCTCCAGAGGACACACGCTGACCCACGGCTGCTCCGGTGAGGTGAATCCGGGGGTTGAGGAGTGGAAACGACCCGGAGACGTAATTGCGCAGGAGTCTCGGGCCACGGTTGACCGGACGAGTGACCAAAAAAAAAAAAAAAAAAAAAAAAGAAAAGAAAAGAGGAATTGAATCAAAGGCGCTATCGAACGGGCTCTCCGGCTGTGTCTTGTCCCGCCTTACCGAGGAGGTCCGCCCTGGCTTCTCTGTCTTATTCATCGCGGTGTTAGTTGCCGCGGAAACGTCGGTATTCCGGAGCGGGCCGCGAACGTGCGCCGGAACACCCGATGATCTTGAAGATATCTCGGCACCCGCCAGGACATCGCTGTGTGTTTTTTTTTTTTTTTGGGTCAGCCCTTTTTTTTTTTTCTGTGTCCGGTTATTTTTCGGTCGTCGGCACGGCGCGGCGTGGGTTTTTTTTCTTTTCTTTTCTTTCCGCGAGTCGCTCCTTAATGGGGAGCTGCGTGCTAATATTCGGGCCGTGTCTAAGTGCAGCAGATATAGGATAAGCGCAGTTAACCACAAACCCCCGGCGCCACAGCCATTAGCGGTAGCATCCCAGCTCTCCCACTAAATCACAGCTGGTGTCTATCGAGTGTGGGATACCTCTGTGTCCCTGGCCTCCTCCTAATTTATGGAGCGTTCTACACAGGCTAGGATTGTGGGCTATCACCAGGTTCTATGGGTTCCTCATTTCCCTGAGAGGGAGCTCAGGTTGAATGCCGGAAAAACAGGGCTGCGTGTTGAGGCGTTCAAAACAGAAGCTGTAAGGTAAATACAAAATAAGTACCAATGTTGAATTGAAATGGGATCCTTTTTTTAAGCATCTAACATTGGATTTAATGCATTTAATTGAATATGCTGCAGTTGAAGCTCTGGGTTTTATCAATATTTTAAACAGTGTTTATGCAAATAGTGTTTATTCTTATTGGTAGAAATAAGCTAATGACTGGTTCAGGTGAAAGGTAATAAAATGCTTGAGATATAATCAATGGAGGAAAAGTCAAAGAAAAGAAACCTGAAAAATATGTGTTAGTTCGAAAGGCCTATTATATGACAAATCAGCCGGTTTGCAAATGTCTGTCAGTCGTGTTACTAGGCAACCATGCCTACACCTGCTCGCTGATGAGTTCTCCATTAGACGTTTCAATGGAAACATATACATCACATTTAAACTGAATATTGCAATGGTGCTCATCAAAACTGAAAGGGTTCAACATTTTCCAAAGCAGTGGCTTTACACTGACACATTTTTCATCAAAGCCTCCATTGATTTCAATGTTAAATATCATTTTCACCAGGAAATCACCTCACAAGTCATTCATCAACAACTAGGCGAATCAGAAAAAAAGGCATAATTCTGTGTGTGACACGCAGAGTGAGATGTGTGTGTGTCTGCTGTACTGATAATATATTCCGTCATTCTCAGTGTGTGTGTGTGTGTGTGTGTGTGTGCGTGTGTGTGTGTGTTCACTATGATGTTTTTATTGTTCGTTCGATGCTTTCATTGCCAGTAAATCTCAATGCTGATGCCTCTACATTTATACTAATAAAAATATATAAAAAAGCCATTTCCGTTGGTTCTGTTGTATACAGCCTCTGCTTGGTTTCATTTCCTCACCGTTTGCAAGTCTTTCAAAGTCTTTCTCCCGCAGATAAACAATCTCCATTTTCTATGCTAATTAATGCAATGGCAATAACTTCTCTCCCACAGCTGGTGCCACGCAACTCCCCCCCCCCCCCCCCCGCTAAAAAATAAGTTAAAAGGATGACATTTCACAGTGAACAAATCTGTCCATCTTAATGAAGTCGTCATCAAAATCTGAGAGAGTGTGTCTCCCCACTGACATCAGAGTTCAGCACGTGTCACTCCACATCCCACTCTGAGTCACAAGAGCTCTGGGCTGTACACGGAGAAGGCTTGATCACTACAGACATCTATCCACACATCTATCTATGGGTAGATATAGATGTGATGAAGAGAGGTGGGTACAGGGATGGGAAGAGATATGGGTAGAGGGATGGGTAGATATAAGGACAGAGATTAAAAGTGAGATGGGAGGGAGATGGGAACAGAAATCGGAGAGATGAAAAGAGATACGGTTATGAAGACCGAAGGAGAGATGAGAAGATAAGGTGTGTACAGATGTGTAGAGAGATGAGTGTGTACAGATGTGTAGAGAGATGGGCGGAGAGATGCACGAGATACCGAATGAGAGACGGGATGAGAGGAATGGTAAAGTGAGGAGGAAGGAGAGATGACGTACAGAAACTTAAAGAGAGACAGGTACAGAGATGCGCAAGCAGACCAGAGAGACAGGTAGGCAGATGGAAAGTGAGTGCATGAGATAGATGTCAAGAGACGGCTCGTGATGGCATGAGATCTGAAGGCAGCATACGCAGGACAACAGGCCCCCCGTGTCTCGGAGGGCGGCTGTCGACTGCACAACCTCCCTCTGACACACACACGGCTGAGCAGGCCAAAACGCAGGCTCGGGCCGCATGTCGGCCCTGTTATTTGACTGTATATCAAAATGAAATGCTTCAGTCCCCCGTGAAGAGCCAGTTATGCTCCGTGAGGGTCTAAGTCACGGTGACCCCGAGAGAAAGAAACGGTATTAACAAGTCCACTGTGAATCATCACCTATAACCAAAGTCCATCCATCTCTTTACGTAAACTGTGTGGTGTGTGTGGTGTGTGTGTGTGTCTGTCTGACAGTCGGGCTCTAAGCACCAGACCATAACAACCGTAGCTTATGCTGTGTCATTGATAAGCTAGTTTTACTATTCACTGCGTAGAGTGAAACAGCTGTAGTTTGTCTTGACGGCCTGCATCTGTCTATGCAGATTCCACATAAAGGAGATTCACGGCAATGTTTGCACCTCGCTTCTCTCTCGCGCGTCTTGAACAAAGGGTTCCTCTTGTTTGTCGGGCCATAATGTATTGTGGGTAAAATGCACCATTTTAGGTAGGTAAACAACTACAAAGAGTCCCTTCGCCCCCCCCCTGTGCCAGGCTATATGATTAGGTTTGTGCTGTTTTATTTTTTATTTACTTGTCTTGTGGGTGCGCGGTAAAGTGGACTGGTAATGCAAACGGTAAATTCCACTCACGGGACTCCACCTGCAGACAAGGGAACAATAGGCAGACCGAGTAAATCTAATTTTTGGCACTGGATCCTCAAATTTGCATACATATTGGCACAGTAATTTCAAAGGCAACACAAAGCTTTGTAAGATAAACCGAGCTCTAAAAACAATAGTTAATTTGGCGAAAAGCAGGAAAATCCTCTGCAATAAGTGTCACCCCAGAGGATCCCGGGCAGGTGTTTCAAAGAGACGCAACGTCCACGTGACTGCAGAACCCACAACAATGTAAAAGAAACGTGGTGTGTGTGTGTTGTGTGTGTGTGTGTGTGTGTGTGTGTGTGTGTGGCTTGGCAGTTGGAGCCACAATGATGGGCAAACAATGGGATCCTTTGGGAATGTTTGATTAAGTTGAGGTTTCTTATTGATACACCGTGTGGACTTTGAAGGTTGTCTGCCAAACGCCCGGGTCGGTGGCCTCCCATTGTCTCGCGCGGAGACGAACGGAATGAGTTGTCGTGCCCTTGACCAAGTTCAGCCCGGCTCCTCGCGCAGATTCCTTTTAATAACTTTGCAATTGACTTCAAATTAACCAGAACCCTTTTTAGAACAGAAATGTCCCCTGTTGTGTGAGAAAGGATGTCAGTCAAACGCTCCTTTCTTTCTCTCTGTCTCTCTCTCTCTCTCTCCCATTCTCTCGCCGTCTGCCACTTTGTCTCTCTGTCTCTCTACCTCTCTCTGTCTCTCTACCCCTCCCTCTCTCTCTCACGCCTTCGTCCCACCCTGCCCTTCTCCCGGAGACGATAATGGGCTCTCCTTTAAGGCGAACCGAGCGGCTCGTCAGGATTTGGCCGACCAAAGAGCCGCAAATGAAGGGCTCAATTTGGGAGGTTTTTATGCGGCGTCGCACCACAATGGTGGTGGAGGCCGGGGGGCGCTCGGTGAGGGGAGCATGGGAGAGAGAGAGAGAGAGAGAGAGAGAGAGAGAGAGAGAGAGAGAGAGAGAGAGAGAGAGAGAGAGAGAGAGGAGAGAGAGAGAGTCAGGGCTGCAGCACTATGGGGAGAGGGGAGGGGAGGGGGAGATACATTGTTCTCCCCACCTGAGATGGCTCTTCAATTTAATGGTGGAGATTGGGATGGTGAACAAGGCAGCTCATTGGGAGAGGGGTGCAGTCATGGGGGGCTGTGAAGACCTCCCAGCATAAGTAGAATAGAACAGGGGGGGGGGGGGGGGGGTTAATAGAGTCGGCCCGGGACTGGGGTACTTCGCTCATCGCGTTTTAAGGGCCGCCCGGGGGCCCCCCGAAACCCTGCGGGAAACGGGGTAACGCACGCAAATAAAGCAGCTCTGACCGGCGCCGTCACTGGAGATGGTGGACGCCATCCATCAGGGCAGCAGTGATGCATGGTGGACTCCATGGAGGCTAATGTCCTGCAAGGTGTGCGTGCGTTTGTGTGTGTGTGTGTGTGTGTGTGTGTGGTGTGTGTGGTGTGTGTAAAACATTGTGGCCATGCCCTTTATGTGAGAACCTTGGAACCGTAGGATCACGACATGGAACAAACAATACACGGGCCAGTGGGAGGGAGCGTGGCGAGTAGTTCAAAGCCCCACGTGTGTGTGTGTGTGCATGGGGCGGGGTGTGTGTGTGTGTGTGTGTGTGTGTGTGTGTATGAGCGTGTGTGCATGCGTGTGCATCTGTGTGAGTGCCCGGGCATCCTCCATGCTGCAGCTGTGCTGCTGTGTGATTCAGGCTGAGCTGTCAGCGCGCTAATCTCCCCCAATAGAAATACAGCTTGAGAATGTCATGCGAACATTCCGGATTGTGTTTACTCTCGCTGCAGGATCCATCGCCTCTAATTTGACAAGTCATTATCACCCTGCTTCTGTGCCTCTCGCCTCGCCATCGCCCAGACACACACAGACACAGAGCAGCGGGACGAGGTGGGGAGGAGGAGGAGGAGGGAGGAGGAGGAGGAGGAGAGAGGAGAAGGAGAGCGTGAGGGGGAGATCGAGGGAAACAAGGACATTAAATTTCAACGCACAGGGCGCGCCAGCGCACCGCTGATAATCCATTAATCCAAACACCTAGTCCGGAATAGAACCGACAGCCTCATCTCCGGCCCGCGCCACCGCGCTAAGACCCGGTGATGAAGCTGCTCTCCATCGGGGGGGATTTCCTTAAGGTAAAAAAACACGTCCTTTAGAAGGGAGTACATTTCTAGCGAGGCAAACTTTGGCTCTCCAGGACAGCTGACCTTGGACCAGGCAGGGGGGGGCCCAACCCTCCATTTAGTGATCCACTTCCTGCAGGGACAAAAAGGTGTGGGGGTTGGTTTATACTCTGTGTCAAGCTGTCAAGCTTAGTTTAGTTTAATTAACGGTTTAGTGTACGGCTGTGTGATAGCGGGGCGCTATAGGAAGGCATTTTGGACAATGAAGTCGGGCCCAAAGTTCTTCCCTTGCACTGTGGACCATCAAAAATGACATTTCAAAATGACTACGGCGGCGGACCCACCCGCCATAAATTAAGTAAATGAAACCATAAATGAAACATTTTAGAGGGCAATCAGCATTACAGATGGTGAGCCAAACGGTGAGCACACATTTATTCATCGGAAAACTCAAGGTCAGGTGCATATTAAAAAACAAGAATGTCAAGAAATAAAAAGTTCAGTTAAGAAAGTACAAATCCGCCTTTGATATAATAACATAATAGAAAAAAAAAAAAACGTTTCAAGTTAAAAAAAAAAAGGCCGTTGAACAAAAGTGCAAGGTGCACCTGCAAAGTGAGCCTCGGCGCTGTGAAACAACAAATCAAGCGCCTCCAGGACAAGAGCTGTCGGCTCGATATTCAATTGAACGAAGCCCTGCTGGCAACAGATTGGCTGCTGTTGCTGGCGTTTTTTTTTGTGGCGAACGGGGCACCATATTTCTCGGGACCTATGTTTCAAGGCCTTTAAATCTCGGGCCCCCGAGGAAGATTTCATAAAAACCTGAGCGTCGACAGCACCAGAAATGAAAACCAATGAATTGGAGACAAGGGAAATATAGCCAGGGAATTCACCCACTAATGCCGAAAGTTTGTGGTCGTGTTTGACTGCGCGTTTCCTCACATTGCAATTGGACACGCCTTTAAGCGGAAAATAAGAGTGGCAAAGCTGAAGGGCGAGGTGGAGGGTGGTGGGGGTGAAAGTGAAGCAAGTGCTGTGAAGAGCACAATATTATATCTTGTCTCATGGAGGAGTAGCACATGCTTACTGTGTGCCGTATATCCACTGTATGTGCGGGTGCCTGTGAAATGATTCATGGGTCTTGAACATTGTGCCAGAGAGATCGCTAGTTTTCTCATTGCCGCGTTCTCTGTAGCAGATGCATGCAGTATTCATAGTAATGTGCATGCGCTAGCTTGGCGCTGTCGAGTTAGCCGTAGCCTCGGCTGTAGCATGTTCCCTTGGACATGGCTGTGTGTTGCTAATTATTTACAGTGTTATCCGAGGCATGGGATAATTTATTCATCCGAGACACGGGGTGAGAGGGATGTGCATGCAGTGCTGTATGTGCACTGGAAAGCAGCTGTAGGGAAATATTTATGTGTGCCACTGCGCAACGGGCTATTCTTTGATTTATTTTTCAGCTTTTTTTTTCCGTCAGATTCTTTTCTTTTTGAAGCACAATGCTGCATTATGGTTCTGATGTTTCAGTTTCACTCACAAGAAATGGCAATTTTGATGGCTCTACTGCTGGAGCTAATAATTTATTTCTCGAGGAAAGACTTTCAAGTTAATTCATTTGTGGAGCTGAGTCAAGCCTCTGTGATACAACACATGGGAAACGGTACTATGAGCTGTTGTGGTCCCTACCGCATTACTGGTAGGTAAAACTACCACTCGGAAATCATATTATATACTTTACTCTAAAGGGAATAGGCACAAAAACTAAGGCAAAGGGATATTGCAAATGCATGAACTAAGTTTGACTCTAAATGAAGATCAGACAGGATTTTGTGCTGTATTTCTCAGAGAGAGAGACATTCTTGCACAAATAGAGCATTATGAGATAGAGAAAAGAATTGAGGGTGACAG
>JAXIVH010000923.1:7500-15000 GCA_036785325.1 Urophycis tenuis | reverse complement strand
TATGCCGAGATAAATAAATGAGTATTGATTCACATGTGAATCCATTAATGCACCGCACTCATTGGTGCCCTGGCATGTCATCAGCAGCTGGGATGTTTTATTCATTATTTCCCCGTGTAAAGAGGGGAAGCCACATGTGAACCTCTCTTCCCCGCGAGTCATTTTATTTTGTATGATATCACAGTGAGAATTGACACCGCTAATTGCCAGCGAGTGATTTGTGTGACTGCGCTCCACGGCCGCCTCCCGGCCCTCCAGGCCCTCCAGGCCCTCCCGGTGCTCTGGTCCTCTGGTCCTCTGGTCCTCCCTGCCGTGAGGGAGGCCGTGTCACGCCCGCAGCTCGCCAGCTCTGACACCGCGGCTCCTGAGAGCCGGGCGCTCACACACACACACACACACACAAGCAAAGTAGGACACGTGTGTGTGTGTGTGTGTGAGCGCCCATTGGTGGGTGTGTGTGTGTCTGATGGAGCGTGTGTGTGTGTATGTGTGTGTGTGTGTGTGTGTGTGTGTGTGTATGTGTGTGTGTGTGTGTGTGTGTGTATGGGCGTGTGTTTGTGTGTGTGTGTGTGCGTTTGTGTGTGTGTGTGCGTGTGTGTGTGTGCGTGTGCGCGCACACACGTGTCTGCATGTGTGAGTGTGCGTGCGCACGTGGGCACTAAAAACAGAACCGCGAGCAAGCATGTGAGCATCTCTAAATATACAGCAGCATGTAGACACAACAACAGCCCATTTCTACAGAACAGGCAAAAGACACACTGAGGATGTGGCTGCCTGCTCAGATCAAGAAGGTACGGTGATTAAATACCAGGACCGCCACTTCCTGTCTCAATAGAAGCGCTTCGCTGAACCACCAGAACAGGGTCAAGCTCCGTCGGTTCTCAGCCGTTCTGCCGGTCCGGGCTTGGGGTTCCAGTGGAATCGGGCGCCTCCTGGCAGTCCCAAACGGCCTCGCCGTGGCCATATGGTGTCCCATTCAGGAACCAGCCAAGGCTTCGAGGCTGGAACCTGCTGGGCTCCGTTAACTAGCCAGCAGCACTACCCTGGTGCAAATAGGGCACGCATGGTTTACCCACTAGACACACGTCGCACACGTGCGCGCGGGGGAGAGGGGGTGGGGGGGGGGGGGGGGGGGGGGTGGGGTGTGTGGGGTGGGGTGGGGGTGTGTGGGATGGGGGGGGGGGGGCGGGGCGAGAAGGACGCGAGGTACGGCGGCCGTGTCGGCCTTTGCTGAGAGAGGAACGCCGTGTTACCTAAAGAGCAACCGCAACGCGACGCGCCGGGCTTTCCGCGCGGGTTAACCCTGTCGAGTATCGCGCGTAAGGCGGGCCGCTAACTAGCGCGCTGCTGCCGAGAGCGCATTTGTAGATGGGAGGAAATCACAGAGAGAGAGAGAGCTAGAGAGAGAGAGAGAGGGAGAGAGAGACGCGCGCAAAGGAGTAGAATTAAATGAAAGGGGCGGCCAAACACAGAGACAGCTCTGCGGTTGGAAATGCTAATATAGAAAGCAGTCCCACTCCACTCCCGTTGGCGCCCTGTCTCCATACAGGCTCCATGTTCAGTTTCTCGAGAGCAATCAGAGCCTCTCTTTCATTCAATAGCTAATGTCCCAATCCCATTACCTTTTTACCATTGCCATGCCGCACTCTCATTTACCTTAGCGATGTCTAATATCCGCAAATATTCCTCTTTCCTCCGCCCCCCCCCCCCCCCGCCACATACACACACACACCCCCCAATCTTCTCTGCTTAGTGGCTGCTCTACTCACAGCCATTTTCTTTCATAGTGAGCCCGGACTATTCCATCTCTCCCAAGCCTTTTAATCCCCTTGATTGTGCCAATTACATTCTCGGTGGATCAATGTGGGAAACGTAATGATTTAAAATGGCTCCCGCATAAAAAGCGACATCACCACTTGCCGACGTGAACAGAAAGATATAAGATGCCTTGAAGGGGGAGAGAGGGGGAAGAGAGTAAAAAAATAAATAAGGGGGTTGGTGAGTAAAATGATGATCCCCGTTTCAGAGGCGGCGGATGACTCAGCACGTGTTTAAGAGCCTTGTTCGGTGGTCCTCCGTGTACCTGGGCAACGCACAAAGCGTTCGCTAAGCAGGAAGCGGCGCGCTGCACACTCACAGTTTGTTCTTCCGAGATTACGGGGTGATGCATGGGCACCCCGGGAGAACTGGGTCACTGTGATCCCAAACCATGCCAGCGTATCTGAATCGATATCCCACAAGCCCTTCCTTGATAGTGATAACCCATCCACTGCTAGTGGCCATGCCCAATGCTACCAGCCGCGCTCCCCTGCATGTGATATGTATGCATGGTGATAAGTGTGCATGTTAATGTGCAACACACACACACACACAAACACACACACACGCACACACACACACACACACACACACACACACACACACACACACATGCGCACACACTGAGAGACACATACGGACACGCACACAGCAACACTCAGACACACACACACACACACACACACATAACCAAACACACACACACACACACACAAACATTTCATTACCCATCACTGCGTCTTGTCATCTCCTGTTGAGCGAGATGTCCTATCCCATCGCTCTCTCCCTGCCTCAGCCTCCTATGCATTATTAATGTAATGGGGCATTGTATCATGCAGCTTAGCTCTGGAAAGGCACCCGGGGAGAACCAGGGAAGTAGGCCACGAGCTGTGGCTTCAGGCCGGGCACAACGTGGACCATCGCAGGGCTGAGACACACACATACACACACAGTTACACTAATGCCGACTAATCATTTGTTAGATTGTTGTTGTTGCCATCAGACCTACAAAAGACACTCACATCCAACCATATGGATAATAGAGACCATTAAGCTAAATGCTAACATTTAGCTTAACCATGAAAGGAGCGCATCCACGTTGGCTAACAGCCCAATCGCTGGAGACGCGAGAGAGTCACCTCCGATCACATCAGGTCAGCGGTGACATGGCGTCACGAAGAGGCCAGCGCGGGTGGACGTGTCTGGGAGGCTGTTTACGGTGCAGTCGCAGAAGTGTACATGAGGATTAGCAAGTAAGGACACCCGACTAATGTCTGCCCCAGGATGCGCTAAAGCTAAAATAACCAATGAGCTGCCAATGGCTGATCCTTATTTAATTAGCATCATTTTTAATTACTCAAAGCAAATGCAAAGTGATTGACGACCGCAATCAGTTTAGTGCTCTCCCCGTTCTGTCTGCCGCACTGCCTTCAATTCTCTTTCCCTCTCTCTCTCTTTCCCTCTCTCTCTCTCTCTCCCTCCCTCTCTCTCTCTCTCTTTCCCCCCACTCTCTCTCTCCCTCTCTCTCTCTCTCTCTCTCTCTCTCTCTCTCTCTCTCTCTCTCTCTCTCTCTCTCTCTCTCTCTCTCTGTTAGTCTTTCTTCCATGCCATTCATTTTGCCCACACAGGCGTCCCCGTCGTCCACTCCCAGTTGTCTGGCTGAATCAGGGGGCTGAACACGCAGCCAAGCGTCACTCGGTGACTCCGGCATGGCGACGCGATCAGAGATGGGTTGGCGCGAGCCAGGCCGCGCCGGGAACGCGGAGCCGGGTTCGTCGCCATGGCGCCGAAGCAGCAGGGCTGGCGCGGCGAAACAAGCGGCAACAATAAGACGTTACACTCGAGAACATACAACCAAAAAAAAAAAAAAAAAAAAAAATACAAACAACGCTTCAAATGGGGAATTGCGAATCGTATTTCCGTTCCAAGAATAGGCCTGATAAACCCTTTTTAGTCACACCGCTGTGGCTTGTCCTGGATTCTTCTAATGCTTTCATCTGTGAACCAAAAACAGGAATTTGTTTAGGGAAGGGAAATTTGAAATAGACCACCTATGAAAAAAAAAAAAAAAAAAAAAAAAGCCTCTGAACATGGCCTTTCCGGAAATGTTTGGAATGTGTCAGGAATATCAATGGCGGCCCGGCCTCCCAGACCTCCAGCACGGAGGCCAGTTAAGGTGCAGCCACTGTGTGCCGGCCGTTTAGTGGAAATGGTTTCAAAGTCCATTTCAGCCCCACTTATGTGGGGATGACCACACACCAGGCAGTGGTTGTTACTATAGCAACTGGGGGCCAAAATCGACAGGGGGGGGGGGGGGGGGGGGGGAGGAGTTTGCTTGAAATCACATCCTGCTCCCGGGATGAAATGGTGTCACCTGGCATCTGCAAGGGCACCTTTTCAACTTTGTCCCCCATGCATTCGCCTTCAACATAGGCTGCACACTAGGAGCATGCTGGACACATCGCCATGATGACCATTAACACAAAATGACTCCTGCACTCTTATTCATATTCTGTCCAGTTCGGTTGCACACCCAAAAGCACACAAACACACACACGCACACACACACACACACACACACGCACACACACGCACACACACACATACACGCACACACACACGCACGCACGCACACACACGCACACACACACGCACGCACGCACGCACGCACGCACACATACACGCACACACACACACACACACACAGTTAAGCGTGCTTGCTACCGAAAAAAAAAGAAAAAGTTAGCTTTATAATCTAATTTTCACTCATTTGAATTGGTTGGCTCTGGTAAAACTTGGAAGATTGATTTCTTGCCAGGAAAGCATTTACAATTTAAATGAGAAAGTGTTGTCGGGGCCATTACAAAACAATGCCAATACTTATTTACACATGAAAAAAATGTGCAATGGAGTACCACCATTAATCCTGCTCTGCTTCCTGTTACATATTGTTAGATTGCACCTTCTCATACCTCTCCAGTCTGCACCTCTCTCTGTCTGTCTGTCTGTCTGTCTGTCTGTCTGTCTGTCTGTCTGTCTCTCTCTCTGACGCTCTCTCTGTCTGTCTGTCTGTCTGTCTCTCTTTTTCTGTCTCTCTCTCTCTCTCTTCTCTCCTCTGTGGTGCCTCCATTTTTCTCCCTGCACATTCATTTCCGCCACGCTGCTGACCAGGTCTTCCCACACGCACCACCCATGTCCGTGTCACCTTACCACCACCTGCACCACAAAGAGGACCACCATACCCCTCCACCCAGGGACCCCCCTCGCACATCCTCCACCACCCCAAGGATGCTTCATCTCACACCCAGCCACCACCTCCTACACCCGATGGCGGGCTCTTTAGCTCACACACACCCAGCCAACCACCAACACCCACCCCAGCACCACCCACCCAACACCACCGCCTCCACCCGGGACTACGTCACACCCAGTGGCGGTTCTACATTGAATTACGCCCCGGGCGAGATTCCCTCCGAGCGCCCCCCCCAAAGTGCCGCCCGGTCTGCCCGTGCCTAAAACCGCCACTGGTCACACCCTGGGATCACGTCTCAGTGCTAGCCACCACCTCCAGCACCCAGCGACCCTTCATTGCACACCCAGCCTCCACCTCCTCCTCCACCTCCTCCACCTCCCCCACTTCAGTGCACGGCCCCCCCCGGGACTCCCTGCTTCTTTTTAACAATAACAGGAAATAGCATTCACTAACAATTTGCAATTCCAGAATGGCCTGCCAAAAACGTTCAACTAGCTCTAAATGCAGCGTAATAACTCACACACTGTGTTCAACGATATTTCAGCTCCGGAGTGTGCAGATAAAAGCATTAGGCTGTGTTGTAAATATACATTTGAGCTATTATCCTAATTGCGCATACTTTAACAGTCTCTGCGCCTCGCCTTCCCATGCTTTTGCTGCACTAAATAATTGTGATCTAACATTTTGATTGCAACAAACAATCAGAATAAATTCACAGCCTGCTACGCTATTTCACAGAAATGCTTCCAACACGCAACAAGTGAGGCTCCCTAATCACCTCATTTTTTTAGTAATTAAAGGATAAGACGTAAAATGGATTCATTGTTTCTCGAATGTGGCCAATCTGCAGGCACCTGGGCACTAACCCTGCGCATTAAATCCATGCCGTCACCAGCTAGCCGCTAGCGTCTCCATTAGGTCTCTCTCTCTCTCTCTCTCTCTCTCTCTCTCTCTCTCTCTCTCTCTCTCTCTCTCTCTCTCAGTCTCTCAATCAGTCGCGGCCACTCGCCCACACATGGTGTAATCCCTGTCATATTGTCACATTACAGAGGTCCACATGCTAATGGGTGCTATGCTAATCCAGCTGCCGGCAGGGCCTGGACCGCTGCCCTGCACTCGCTCTGCCCTACATCTCGCACAGCTGGACCCCGATCTGTCATGCCCACTGCTCCCAGGGCCACGGGCACGGGCCGGGGAAGGAGGGAGGGGGGCGGGGTGGCTGGGTGGGTGGGTGGGTGGTGGCTGGGGGTTGATTGCCAGGCAAGGTGAGCAGGACGACGCAGCATTGCAGCCAGGCTGCTGCTGCTGCTGCTGCTCGAGCAGGAAGTGGGATAAGGGCTAGATAAGGGCTGGACAAGAGGGAAGCTTTAGAGGTTGTGGACGGGCAGAAGGGGCTGAATACACCGGGGCACTGGTGGGGGGGGGGGCGGGGAGCCAGGGTCATTACAGCTGCAGTGAAGACAGAGACTACCGGACGCATAAAGGTCAATGTTAAAGAGTCCTAAACCCCCTGCTTTAGAGGAGCACAGAGAGGGGGAGAGAGAGGGAGGGAGGGAGGGAGGGAGAGAGAGAGAGAGAGGGAGGGAGGGAGGGAGGGAGGGAGGGAGAGAGAAGAGGATTTACCAGAAGAGACTGGGAGAAGCAAATGGTAGCTTATTGAGCTGTGGGTAAGACGGAGTCTTGGCAGGATATTATGGTCATTACTATCTTTATGGTCTTTCTAAAATAGAAACCTCCCCCTCCTTCTATGAGAAGGAGGTGAGGTCCTGACGTCCACCAGCCTCTCTGTTGTAACATTGCACCGACATCTCCTGGTCCATTAGAGTTGAGAAGTCAGTTTGCCTATAATCTAAGTATAACAGCACTTATTAAACATTAAAGGGGAATTAAAATGTCCTCCTTTTCAATAAAACATCTGCCCAAGAGCTCGGTACCCATTAGCCAAAAGCATACATTTGGCCGCTTCAAAATAATTCAGCTAATTTGGCTGAAATCTCTACAATAAATTATGAATGGCTGACGGCCGGTAGGCAGGGAGGAGATCTGAATGCATGACCAGAGATGCAGGGGGGGAGGAGGGGTTGGGGAGGAGGAGGGGGGCTGCACCTGTGAAGAACAGATCTCCTTCACTGGGAAACCACCGACACTACACCACTCTCCACACTCATACTCACGCTGACACACACACACACACACGCACACGCACACACACACACAGACACACACACACACACACACACACACACACACTCTCACACACACACACACACACACACGCATTCACAGGAAAATGCCCCAAAATGGTAATATTCAATCACACACACGTTCACACACCAGTTCACACGTTCACACGTTCACACACACACACAGGAAAATACCCCAAAATATTAATATTCAATGACGCCGTGTGTGAGCAGCTTTACCTTTGA
>JAXIVH010000922.1:22500-35000 GCA_036785325.1 Urophycis tenuis | reverse complement strand
ACTCTGACACCCATGACTCCATTTAATCACCCAAACTCCCCACGGCACTAAAATGGAGGAATCTCTCAGCATAATAACAAGGTCTCCACTAACATCTCCCTGCCTAAAATACTCATATCTCAGAGGAACTTTGGCAATAATTAAATACCGTAATCACTCCTTTGGGAGAAATTGACTTGGCAAAGGCGTGTGCAGTGTTTATGTGATTTGTTTAGCCACTCAGATGAGCTCAGACTTTCCAGAGTGAAATCTGTTGCCATCATTTGGCCACCACTACATCCTAGAGTTTTTCATTGAGAATATAAAAAAGTATTCAGTTTATGATTATGATTTCAGTTGGAGCTTGCACTGTACATATATCTAGTTGAAGTTTTTGCAGTGCATGAAGATTCTGCCCTTAATGCACGCCGTTCATTTAACCACTCCACTCATTCTGCCTCAATGCTAGTGCCCTGAGAAGGTTCTCCTGGGTGTTCCGGCAGTGGAACCCTGCAGAACCACCTCCTGACTGCACTACTGACGCAGCACGCCGCTGTCACCCAGACCAGCTGGGGGGGCCTGACGCCACCAGCTAGCACGCCGCTTTGAGAGCCCCTCAAGCACCTAAACGGTCTCCGGGTGCGTTGTGGAGCTGGTGGCGGCGGGACGGGTCGTACTTTACACTCCGGTGGTCCGCACTTCAGAGCGCACGCCCTCGCCGCAACTTCTGCATCGTACGTTTTGTTCCCCGTCATTGAAAAAAACAAAAAACTGTTTTTTTTTGTTTGTTTTTCGTTTCAACATATTCAGCGTGTTCCCGCTGCGTCTCTCCCCAGGCGCCCCCCCCCCCCATCCAACACGGCGTTGTGTCCTCACTTACCGTCCCCCCGTGCGTCCTGTTTACCTCCCGGTCCCGCGATGGGGGTGTGGGGGGCGGGGCCAGCCGACCAGTGACAACACCAGCTGCTACTTGTATCTGTACAGCATTTTTAGTCTTCAACTCGCCTCAACTCACAGTTTCCATAGCGACGGGCTGGGAGGAATTGAAGACTGAAAATGACATACAGGACATTCGGTCTCTCTCTCTGTCTCTCTCGCTCTCTGTCTCTCCCCTCCACCTCAGGCGGGTGGAGGAGGACGGCCGTGGTGGTGGTGGTGGTGATGTTGGTGGTGGCGGTGGTGGTGGTGGCGGCAAACGAGTCAAAAGTGACCGTTTGAGGTCAGCACCCTGTTTGTTATGTGTGTGTGTGTGTGTGTGTGTGTGTGTGTGTGTGTGTGTGTGTGTGTGTGTGTGTGCATGTGTGTGTGTGTGTGCGCGCACACTGGGTTGTGAGTGATGCGGCGAGTCACAGCATCGTTCTACTGTTCTGCAGTCGCTGTGTCCATCCTGAGGGAGGTTCTGGTTCCTCTGCGGGGGGCCCGCAATGTGCAAGGTGTGGGGGGGGGGGGGGGGGAACGCAGACACTGTGTTGCATGTGGCGGTGCAACCCTTTCTCTTTCAACACATTATCAACATTGACTCGTGTTTTGCATGGCTCGATGATACTTCTCCAGCGCCACCTGCTCCCCTCTGCTGGCACGGGCCGGCTAGGCCCGGACGCCCCCGGGAGCCCCTGATTACAGCCTCGCCTCGTGGACCTGGCGCTACC
This sequence comes from Urophycis tenuis, assembly GCA_036785325.1. Classification (NCBI taxonomy): domain Eukaryota; kingdom Metazoa; phylum Chordata; class Actinopteri; order Gadiformes; family Phycidae; genus Urophycis; species Urophycis tenuis. Next base: position 33,372 of record JAXIVH010000922.1, on the reverse strand, counting down.
CGCTCTGACACCGCCTGTGGGATTCTGCTGCTCCACATTAGCGCTCACCTGCCGGCGGCCAGCGGAGCCTGGGCACCGGGGCGCTGTCCAGGCCGGGGGGGGGGGGGGGGGGGGTGGGGTTGGGGGGGGGGGGGGGGTAGCTGGAGCACATTTGGTGCACCGCAGGACAGGATGATCCAGCCCATTGGACACACCGACCACACACAAGTGGGCGTGACACTGTGGATTTTAAACCGCATGCTCGGTGGGAGGGGGGGGGGGGGGGGGGGGGGGGGGTGGCAGTAGCTCAATGGGTAGAGTGGGTGGACAGAGCGAGTCGTCCACTCACCGTAGGGTCGGCGGTTCGATCTCCTCCTCCAACTGTCCACATGTCGAACCCTCACACATGTACTGATTGTAAGTCGCTTTGGACAGAAGCGTCTGCTAAATGCCCCCCTTTACCCTTCATGCTCTCTTGCCGTCTACAGCTATCGCCACCGCGTGGGGAGGTGGAGGGTGCAGCTGGGCTAACGAAGCAGCAGGTGGTCACATCCAGGTGAGCCTCCTGAGTCCTCCTCAGTCCTCCAGGATGCGTCCCCACCAGAGGGGGACGCCGGACCCCCGACTCCTCCTCTGCCTCCCACGCCGCCGGGGCTGCGGCCGCGTCTTCAGCGCCCCCGACCGACTCGCTCCTCAGCCAGGCGCTGCCAGCGCCTTCTGAAGGTTTCCCGGCCCTGAGTCACAGCCCCAGTGAGGCAGAGCGCCCCGGGGAGTCAGGGCAGCTCCCTACGCAGGCCTCATGACTCCCTGCTCGCACACGCAGCGCAGCAGTAGCTCAGTGGGTAAACTAACCGTAGGGTCGGCAGTTCGATCCCCTCCTCCAACTGTCCGCATGTCAAAGTGTCCTTGGGTAAGACACTGAACCCCAACTTGCTCCCCGGGTGCTGAACCTAGCAGCCCCACTGCTCCTATGTACCATAGGATGGGTCAAATGCAGAGAACTTCATTCCCATATCTAAAAAATACTGAGAAAGACCAAAAGATCCTCTCTTCTTTTCTACGTTAACGCCACAGTATCAACTGTATTAACTGTGGCCACAACAGTTAATACTTGAAGGCTGTTTTTTTTGGTCTATACATGCGAGTGTTTTCAATGAAGTAAAGTAAAACGACGTTGACGTTGTGTGGTGATTCTGTGACTTTCACGGTGTGATCCTTTCAATCACAGTACCCCCACTCCATCACAGTACCCCCACTCCGTCACAGCACCCTTCTCCATCACAGTACCCCTACTCCATCACAGTACCCCTACTCCATCACATTACCCCCACTCCATCACATTAACTCTACTCCATCACAGTACCCCCACTCCATCACAGTACCCCCACTCCATCACATTACCCCTATTCCATCACAGTGCCCCCACTCCATCACAGTACCCCCACTCCATCACATTACCCCTACTCCATCACAGTGCCCCCTCCTCCATCACAGTACCCCCACTCCCCAGAAACGGAGATAGTGTGTGTGTGTGTGTGAGCGTGTGCGTGTCTGTGTGTGTGCGTGTGCGTGTGTGTGAACGTGTGTGTGTGCGTGTGCAAGTGTGTGTGTGTGTGTGTGTGCGTGTGTGTATGTGTGTGTGCGTGTGTGTGTGCGTGCGTGCGTGCGTGTGTGTGTGTGAGCGTGTGCGTGTGCGTATGCGTGTGCGTGTGTGAGCGTGTGCGTGTGTGTGAGCGTGTGCGTGTGCGTGTGTGAGCGTGTGCGTGCGCGTGCGTGTGAGCGTGTGCGTGTGTGCGTGCGTGCGTGTGTGTGTGTGTGTGTGTGTGAGTGTATTATTTTCTCGTTTGTTACTTTCCATCTCCCGAATCCCAGGGCAGCCACCATCACAGGTAAGCTACACCCAGACAGGCCCCACAAAGGATTCCGCCCTAGAGCTTATGAAAACACACTATAAGGCAGTCTTACAACGTACAAACTGTACAGATTGAACTATGGTTTTTAATCTTGTTCCTTCTGCACACTATAGAACGTCAACGAGATGGAGTGTGAACTTTGTGAAAATGCTCCTCATGCAATGTTTTGTTTAATTTGTAGAGCAGATCAATGTGAGATTGGGGGAGATTACTGTACAGTGTAGAGGAATGTAGTTTGATAAAAACCTCACCTTTATCCCCTGGGGAAATATGATAATACACCTCTGTTGTAGTCAACACTGTATTAATATCTGATCTTTCATAGCAATATGTACTTTCTTATTTTATTTTTTAACTTTTTTTCTACCGAACACTTTTACCTTAACAATGAAGGCATGTTGAACGTATTAAATTGGGGTCTAGGAATCTCTTCTTGTTCTGCTAGCAGGAACCTCGTTTCTATACAACTCACCCTGGCTAGTGCTTTGGCCTTGGTAGAGTAGCTTCAACAAAAAAGATAACTAGTGTTCCTTCACTGTCTCCTTTCTCTCACTGACCCCCTCCTCTGTAACAACACCCAGGTGCTATTGAATAGCATGTCATGTATTCTGTCTACCATTACCTCTCTGATTATGTGCCTCTACAATGGGGTTGGCATTCAGAGTCATGAAGAAACATCGCCCCTGAATGGTGGTCGGACTGCGTGTTTAACAAAAAACATGGATTCTGTCTAGACTAAATCTTAATTTGAAGTGAAAATATGCAACGGCCGTTTTAATGTGCTCTCATGTCAATGTGCATTTCTTTCCCTATTAGTGGACATGATTCATTCATAAGGCTTAACAAATCAACTTTGGCCTTTGTTTTTCAAAATAAAATCATATGGGAGTATGAGAACTCTATCTAATGAACAGTAAGTATAAAAGACAAACCAAACATGGCCATATGCTGTACTAGGTTCATTAGTTATATGTCATATGTTCTAGTGTAAATGGAAAATCCCTGAAAGTGAATTTCCATTTAAACAAGCAAGACTTATAGCACAATATACATGGCCCAACCTCAAGGTCCACCGCAATGAATTATTCACATCAATAAAGGTTATTGTGTCCCAGAGTCAATTATAATTTGCAACCCTCCCTTGGTTATAATTGAGCCATACGGGCCATGGCATTTTCCTAAGTTCTGTGATATCTTCTTACCACAGAAAACTGTGGGACGTGGTTATTAGCTTGGGAGAGTTGAGACACGACTCATGGAAATAAAGTGAAGATTTGAAATATGGACCCAAGCTGGTAGGAACAGAGGGGAGAAATGTAATGAAATCCACATTAAACTTTAAGCAGGTTGAACAACAGCTACAAGGTGGGTTCAGCCGGCTCCCCAGCAGTTCAAAGTAGCTCCTCTTTGTGAGCCCTCCTGTTGGCTTAGCTCTACACAAATACACTGAGATGAAGAGTTATCCAGAGACATCGAAGTGAGTCCCTCCTGAAGCTGCTTGTCATTCTAATACTCAGCCCTCGACGATCTGTCATTTCTGTAGTCATTTCGGAGACTTGTTTCCCCAAAGTGCAAGGGAATTCAAATCCATGTAATTGGGGACCAGGTAAAGGCCAGATGTCTTCCTTAAGGTTAGACATTCAAATCCAGACCCTGACTGGCAGGGAGTAAATCCACAAGCACTACTCTCCTTCCCTTGCTCAGAACTGTTGTTCCAAGAACTGCAAGACCACCAAACAGTCCACTGAGGGTCCAAACCAGGGCCCTCAGGAGCCGCCAAATAACGACGGCTCCATCCTCTGTCTTTAAGGCGCCGTTAGAAGAACGCACGCGGTTGTGTAATCTGAGGAGATCCAAACAGAGGAGGAGAGAGGAGTAAAAACCCTCCTTCCTGCTCCTCTCTGCTGCGCTGTCTGCCGTTGGTTTCACTGCGTGATCACTAGACCTGGCGTGACTCGTTTACCTCAAACAGTCAACACAACACAACACACGCGCGTGTGTTTCAGTCCCACTAAATCGGCTGAAGGCTCGCGGCCGGACGGCTACCGGCCACTTGGTTGTTTTGCGGGCGACGCCCTCGGAAACAAAGGTGTCAGGACATGGAAGGACACAAGTCGCCAAAACAACATTTGCACAAATTAACAAAGAAGTGATTTTTTTTCAAAATGAGTGATTTTGAGCCTCTCCATGTTTAAGATAACAGTATTGGTTTTCTTTAAAAGTATACATTTTGTGTTTGAAATCGGGTGTGCCCATAGAGAGAGGTGACAACTGCAAATATTTAGGAGGCTATTTCTCAGTTTTAGCTTTTGTGATGGCCACAACTTCTTCAAATATTATCGGAATTCCATGTGTTACATATCATTGAAAGCTTAGAATCTACACTTTAAGAATCTGCAAATAACTCAAAATGCCCCAGGGACGACTTGTGTCCCTAGTGTCCATGACCTGACACACATGGTTGTCTCCTGTGTGGACTTTAGACACGTGTGTAGCCAATGTATTATTCATCACACACACACACACACACACACACACACACACACACACACACACACACACACACACACACACACACATACACACACGCACACACACACACACACACACACATACATGCATGCACACACACACACACACGTGGGTTTACACGGGGCGAAGTATTGAAAAGGAAGCGGGTACACTCATACACAGGTCCCCGTGTATGAACAGGTATCCATCCCTCGGGTCACTCATACAAAGGCAGGCCACTTTGAGGCGGCCGGCATGTCTGACGAGGAGCTCATTCAGCTTGGGGTTGTTTAAGACGTGGAGACGCTGTGTTGTTGTGGTGAACGAATACATGCTCCTCCTCAGGTAGCCTGTCACAAGTTCACCACAAAACATAGAACAAAGCTCTAGGGAACCTTTGTGGGCTACGCTGGGGCGACGTAGAGACCCAGAGAGTTCCTCCGCCAACCCTTAAACAGACGAAGGACTCAACCTCTCTCCTGAATGATGATGTCATTGCATCACATCGCCAGTGTTGTGCCTGAACGCGTTAATTGAACGAAAGTTCATGAACTAGTTCATATTTTGGGTGAACGTGCAGTGAACAAACTATATTACTGCCTGATGAACGTTACTGTGAACTCGATCATTCTGGTGTCCGTGAACGGCACGCTCTCTCAGTTTAACTTCGTTCAGTAGGGGTGTCAGATTTGTATAGAGACTTCCAGGCGAAAAACCCGGCTAAAATACACCATAAACAGGCCTTTCTATGTGTCGCGGAAAAAAAAAATCTGGCAACACCGCGACGCAGCGCCGCACGCGTCATCAAAACAAAAAGCAGCATGGAAGCGACAGCAGAAAGGAGGCTCCCTATGAGCATTGAAAGAGTTTTATGACAAGGTCCGTGAGGACGGGAACAATCTGTAATTTCTGTGCAAACTCTGAAAGCTCCAGCTGCTACTAGTGTGTACTGAATAGACAGCAACAAAGCGTTAAAAGGAGACAATGGGAAAAGGCTGTCCCCTCAATGCAATGTAAACAGAGGTTGCATAAGGATTCTAAATTGGATATGAAGATGAAATCTGACGCATAGTTTCAGTGTTAAAACTGATCAAATAATTGCTGTCTGTGGTCCTACATGGGCTGTGGCAATAATTTTGAAAAATAATAGCTTGCAGTACCATATTGAAAACAATAACTATGAAAAAAGAAATGAACTAGTTCATATTTTGGAACTGTGAACTTAGTTCAAAATTTTGAATTATGAAGTATGAACTGAACTAGTTCATTTTAAAATTTGTGAACTGAACTTTGAACTAGTTCATGTAGAAAGTGAACTTTCACAACACTGCACATCGCCACGGAAACGAGGTTCAGTGTGACAACTGGGGGACAACACATTCCAACACATGAGGCAGGAGCCTGCACCACCCTCTGCTCCACCTCCCCCGGGCGCCCCGGGGGGGGGGGGGGGGGGGAGGGGGGGGCGAGGGGCGGAGGCGACGGGAGGACAAGAACGGAAGACACCTTCAGAAGCCGCCGTGGAGTCGAGACCCGCCTCACCTGCTTGTTCATGAAGATGTAGATGATGGGGTTGACGAAGGTGCTGGTCTTGGCGAGCAGCGAGGGCACGATGCTGGCCTCGGGCGTGACCAGGCCCGGGCTGCCGAACGCCGCCAGCAGCGCCACGGCGCCGTAGGGGAGCCAGCACAGCAGGTAGCACGCCACCATGATCACCACCATCAGCAGCACGCGCTGCTCCCGCTTCCGGCTCATCGGGGCGTGCACGCCGCTCACCTGGTGGGGGGGGGGGGGGGGGAAGGAGGGAAGGAGGGTGGGGATGGGGGGGGGTTGGGGGTGGAGGAGAGAGAAAAGGTCGTTGTTTCAGAAACCTCTCAGAGACAACGCCCATCAGCCCACCTCATGCTTTCATATACAGTCTACAGTTACAGGTTTCATATACAGTTTACAGTTACAGGTTTCATATACAGTCTACAGTTACAGGTTTCATATACAGTCTACAGTTACAGGTTTCATATACAGTCTACAGTTACAGGTTTCATATACAGTCTACAGTTACAGGTTTCATATACAGTCTACAGTTATAGGTTTCATGTACAGTTTACAGTTACAGGTTTCATATACAGTCTACAGTTACAGGTTTCATGTACAGTTTACAGTTACAGGTTTCATATACAGTCTACAGTTACAGGTTTCATGTACAGTTTACAGTTACAGGTTTCATATACAGTCTACAGTTACAGGTTTCATGTACAGTTTACAGTTACAGGTTTCATATACAGTTTACAGTTACAGGTTTCATATACAGTTTACAGGTACAGGTTTCATATATATAGTGAGCTGCCGTTTGTTCACCTTTTAATCCAGCGACACTCCAATGAGAAATGTGTGAGAAGATATAAACTAGGAGATGACAGATGGTGAGCTACGACAAAGCTATGTGTTCTCTAAGTGACATCCGGACATACAGAAGGTGTTGTTTTCATTACAGCGGCCCTTTGTGATGAAGACCCAGAGAACAGATGGAATCCATCAGAGAGAAAATGTTGGTAAAATGAAGGAACCAAGAAGTGGTTTGCGATGTGTCTCTCTGTAGTGGAGTGATCGAGAGGAGGGACGGGTTCGGGAGAGGAAAGAGAGACACAGAGAGAGAGAGAGAGAGAGAGAGAGAGAGAGAGAGAGAGAGAGAGAGAGAGAGAGAGAGAGAGAGAGAGAGAGAGTGAGAGAGAGAGAGAGAGAGTGAGAGAGAGACACACAGAGAGGGTGAGAGAGAGAAAGAGTGTTGAAGTGAGACAGAGAAATGATTACCGACACTGGACCAGAGAACAGGGAAGACACACAAGAGGTGAAGAAAGAGGTTTGAGGAGAGAGAAAGCTAGAGAGCAGCCTGGTGTCGTTGATGTCACTATACTAACAGCACATCTACCACAGAAGGTACCTGTGTAGGCCTATATGACCATTTATACATATAGGTTACATACATACAGTGTATACATACATACATACATACATACATACATACATACATGCATGCTTGCATGCATGCATGCATACATACATACATACATACATACATACATACATACATACATACATACATACATACATTCATGCACAAACCTTTTTTCATACATAAACAGTATACACACATTCATCCATTCGTACACAGCAAACCCGTTTTCAGTGCCGGGTGAAATGAACACTGGAGTGTTATTCTAACTCTCTAAAGGGTGTAATTGCTGTTTCCTGCGGGCCTGACGGCCACCGGAACAGAGGCCATCCGTGAGAGACATCCCTCTGATTGGCTCTTAAACGAATCAATGCACGACAAGAGAGAAGGCTGCGGGCGAAGCCACCGACGCCGACAAGAGGGAAGACAGACAAAAATGAGATTAATTCTCCACATCATCCCATCTGACCGTTCATTACTTTCACTTCTTCTCAATTAGAAGTGGCTACATTACCAAACCGTCTGAGCGAGAGTGGTGTGAAATGGTCCTGGGTCCGTCGGTGTCCCTGTCACCATGAGGACTACAGAGTAGAGATGCGCGGTTGGCGGTTGCAGCCGCGGACTCCGCGACTAAACCGCGGATCGGGCGGGTGAGGTTTTGGAAATTGGTCAAAAAACGTTGGTACAGTGGCGGACAGATGATGCGTTTTGTGATGTGCGGTGGCGGATGAAATAACAGCCCGTCCACGCATCTCCACTACAGACGACCGTCACCTGCTGGTAGAGGTATCTCCTCTCAGGCAGGCGCAGAGCGTGCCAGCTGGCCGGCGGTGGGCTGGAGTCTTTGCCGTGGTGTTCTTGTGTAGCCTTTGGGCCGACACACGGGCGACACGAGGCACGCCTGAGTCACAGCGTGTTCTCAGACATGGAGGTGGGAGTGTCAGGGCCTCCCAACACCTCAGAGTCAGTGCCCGAAATATTTAATCTGCGACTGTCACATCCCATTTGAAAAACTTTTTTGGGTCGCACTGGCCGCTGAACTCCACAAAGAACGTCAACTTTAAGTGAGCTAATTTTGCACACTCTGGCTGTCTGGAGATTATAAGGAACATTGCTGGCTAATATATGCCACATTTTTTAAGAAACGTGGGGTGAATGGGAAGCCTTCTCTAGGAGAGCACATTGGAGGGGAACAGAGGAGACAAAGGTGTGTTTTGGGTTTTTTGGTTTTTGGAGTCACATCAAAAGGAGGAGTAAAATACAGAACTCCTGGTAACTTGTGCAAATGTTAGGCAGTGGTACACAGAGTAGCCTCAGGGTTAGCAACGTGTATACGACAGACACACCCAAATGACACCAAAGAGCAGGCCTCATTATCGATACTTGTTGCAATGCTGGTTGATGCTGGAGTGTTGGAGCCTCTGTGTGAGATTTGTAAAATATGTTTTGAAAACTTGATTTGGGGCTGCTCTCTTTCTTGCAGCCCCAAGCACAGCTTACTCTCAGCAGGCCTGCTGAGAGAAGTAAGATGTAGCTGCCACACTGAGTGTTTCGGTGTTTCCTCCCAGCTAGCACAGAACTCTTTATAGAGTTGGTCCATAGTGTCTCTGTCGAGGGCAGCCACCGCCTGCTGCAGGTCAGGCCCATCAGTTTCAGTTTTACCATTATATGTTCCAATGAGAACTCAAACCACTTCTCAATGTATGCAACGACAGAATCACAGAACTGCACAAAGACCTGTTGCTGCTCGAACCTTTGTTCTGAAACTTGTTTGTCTTGGTCAGGCATCCCAAACTTTCCTGATTCGGCTGAAGTGTCTTCATTCTGAACTTTCGGACTTCCTGGTGAACATCTGTGATGCAGAGCTTTGTTTCCTCCGGCTGGTGTGGGTTGGTCAAAGAGACAACCCACATTGTGGAGAAAGCACAGATTAATCGCAGCAGCTGCAGTTTTTTCTTCCTCAGAAATCCTGTGAAGTGCCTCAGGACAGGTCTGAAGAGTCGGCCCCGCTCTTAAGACCGGTCGACAGCGTGGCAAAAGATGCACACCGTCCTTCTCTTCGGGAAGCAGGTACTGAGAAGTTACTCTAGATCGTTAACACAATGAACTCAATAGCCACTGACAGCTGATCTCAGGCGTGCTCGCAGGCGTTATGAGCTCCATGAGCTGGGAAATTACTGACTTAATGACTGGTCAACGGAATGGTGTTTGCATTGGCATTATCACATGAGTTCACCACAGCTTGATGCATGCCATTCTCACTTTCATCAGTTTCCACAGCAGATGTCACACAGCATGCATGGATATGGCTTGCACCTTTAGCTGGAGTGGCCTTTGCGTGCCTTTCTGTGGAAGCATGCTGAGTTAGGTCATTCTCACCTCCATGGCCAATTGAAAATTCCTGACGGCATAAATTACAGAGGTCCCCACAGACAGGCTTAGCCCACTTATTCTTTGCCTCCTGCAGTTTGTTGTAGCTGCACAGTCATTTCTTTTTAGCAGGTTTATCCATATTTACAGGTTGAACGAAAACCATGAAAACCAGTCAACTTTATTTTTGCAGGAATTGGTGCATTTTTTCCCACTCCATTTCTATTCCACGTCCTCGACAGTCAAGGTTAATGTTTGTTGGCTTGTTGTTCTTTTCCAAGTAGTTATAGTTTAAGGCATATGTCCTGTTTTAACAAACTTGGAGGAAGATGTGCACACTCAAAGTAATCACAGTACAATTGGATTTGGAGGGCACACTTATTACTTGAAAACAAAGGCTGACTTTTATAGTAGCTTCCATTGCAGTCCTCATGGGTTTTCAGTATGGGAATAAAAACGAACGTCAATGACTGGAACTTGCTCATGGGTTCCAGTTTTGCTATTTCGTCTGGTATCTTGCCTTACTCCTAGGAGCAGTTAAATTGGCTGTGCTATATCCAACCCTTCTATGGCTGATCTGGAGGGATTGCCGGCTGGGAGTGAGTCAATACCTGGTGCAGAATATTAGACTGCAAATCTACCACACATTCCTCACATCACGTTGCTGCGAGTTGACACTGAAGGGCTGAATTACATGTTCTGGGATTGAGATAAAAAAAGGCAAACCCAGAATAAAATCAGAATTGCAAGCGACATCCAATTTACCAGATGTTATTCTCAAATCTCTCCCAGGATACGGTCCATGAATTTGTTTGAGGCGCCTGAACAAAAGCAAAGCTGTGTCAAAGGATGTAAAAGCTCTCATCCTAAGAAGAAAATATCTCAACATTTTTACTGCATGAGCTAATTACTACTTGTTCTGCTGCTTTGCTCTTAACTCTTTGACTTTTTATTTCACACTGAAAACAAAATGGGACTTGTGGGACAGATGTGCCCAATAATGTACATGGCTGACCCTGACGAAGCTGTCTGTCCAGGTACGTAGAAGCTGAAAGCTGACAGTGTTTTCAGGAGAGGCGTTGCCCAGAGGGTCCTGGCCTCTCCAATGACCTTGTCCTGGTGCTCCTCTGTTCCAGAAACCTGGATGCA
>JAXIVH010000922.1:15000-17500 GCA_036785325.1 Urophycis tenuis | reverse complement strand
TCAGGACTATCATGCTGCTGGTCCTTGTGGAATCAACTTAGTATGATAACTCCCTACACACACACACACACACACACACACACACACACAGAGAGACACACACGTTGGTGTGTGTCTGTGTGTGTGTGTGTGTACTTTGGTAACCGTATATATCTGGGCGGCCTGAAATGTGTGGGAAACATTGCGTTCTGGTTCCAGCCCTCAGGCCACACATTGCCCATGTCTGGGATATAGTATAGAATAAAACAAAACACAACATCTATCACTACAAGAAGTGGTCTCTCTTGGTGTGTTGTATCTCATGGCTTTATCCTTCTCCTGCTGGGCTTTGGTGAGATGTTCGGCTCAATGAGCCCGCAGAGGACCACAGGGTTAAGGTGTGTCCTCTGGCTTGGGGCTTTGGAGTCTTTTGAGACCAGTAACTGTGATAAATAGTGGTAAAAATATACTTGACTTGACCGCTATAGGACAAGTAAGGGACAAATGGAGGTTAATGCCTTTGTCACTGCGACACAACAGTAAATGGTGCCCGGATAACAAAAACACATCACGTCCAGAAAGGACTCATTAAATCACATTCACATAAAAGCACAATGGAAGCTACATTACATTAAATGGAGTGCCAGGTCCTCAATGGAGAGGACTGAGTCCGGGTTAAATAACTATACATAAAATGGTTAGTGCTCGGGTAGCAGGCTGGGCTCCAAAGGTGGCTGTCCTTACATATTAAGATGGTTTATGGGGACAAACATTGGCAATGGGGACACCAGTGTCCATAATGTTTCAGACTTGGAAGAAGTCTAGAAAGGGACTCCTTCCAAGTCTATGCTGTTTTATGTGCCAACATTAGACAACAGTCATTGGCGCCACTGACCTTGAGACATTTTAATGAGAAACTAATTGAAACGGTGACTTAAGAATTGGTGAAGATGAAGTGGCAGCACCGAGGCTGATCATTAGTCTTTTAGAAGCCATTAACCCTGAATCTGAAATTGGACTTTTTGTGTTTGCTTTAAAAGTACTTTAGCCCATTTTGGGTACGACGGCAAACTATGAGTGAGGGTTTGTAAGCTTGGCGTACATAAAAGGACACAAAGATAATATGTATATTTATGGACAATAGTAGTCATAAATTCAAAATGTTGTCGCCACAGACGAGAAGCTAAGATGACTTTGAATCTGGAATACTTCTGTACTATGCTACTGTTTAGTGATGCATCAGATGCTCATTTTATCCAAAGCTGGCTGTGAATTCAGAAACTTGCTCATGGCTGCCCAATAAATAATACAGCAGCAGAAGCAGCTACTGGGGAATCGAACCCCAGACGGTTCGACAAACACCCAGCAGCGTTCTCTCATGACTAGCAATAATAGAGCAAAACAAAAGAAGATGAGGCTTGGCACGTTAAATACACGACCACACAGGACCTGATGAAACGCCGGACTCAAAGCGACAGGAGGACTTGATTACCACAGAGGGAGAGACGAAGGCTTCAGCACCAACTCAGACTGCCCTGACAGGTCCTGTGGGCTGATGGTGAATATTTACCCCCTGTGCTTTGTTGCTGTGATAAACCCTCAGAGTAGTTCCTTGATGATGTGCACGAGTGTCAACCTTCTGGTTCAATCCACTGTGTGGACCCGTCACTCTGAAGGCTGCTATCTCCCTGCGTGCGTGAAAAGGCTCTCTATTTACCTTAACTACATAATGTTGCACACTGGAGGGATCCCACACTGGAGGTATCCCACAAGGCACAGTAATTGATTGACCGTCTGGTGTCAGTGACCACTCGACTCTGATAGGCCAAAACCCTCGGAGCACGCTGTCGGCATGGCCGTGCCACTGGCTTTAAATCCTTCAATTGGAAGGCTATTTCTGAGTGGAATAAAATATTTGAAAATATTTAAGATTTTTAAAAAAAAATCACAAGATCCATAGAAGCATTTGGCCATCAAGGTTCAACAACTGTGAGACACACACTTTGATTTCATGGAGGTGGTTACTCTTTAGGTGTTTACTACTGAAAGAGTGCACACTGAAATGTGGCTATGGGTCTTTACTGTTTCAGTGACCACTATACATAACTTTATGTATGGGTCTCTACTCTTTTAGTGTACACTTTACATGAGTTACCGTATGGGTCTTTACTGTTTCAGTGTCCACTGTACTTAACTTAAATGATAGGTCTTTATTATTTTAGTGTACACTTAAAGGAGAACATTAAGATGTTGGCCCTGGACCCTATTTCCAATCATTCTGGGTAAAATGAACTAATGCGGAAAAAACTATTTCTGAAATGGATATGGTTTTGAGTGAGAACACTGTTGCTGTAATCAGTGAAAACGGGCTACAATATAATCTGTTGGAGCAATTAGCCCTGTCAGTGTACATCCTGCAAGACTGCCACGCCTTGGCCGCTGACAGACTCAGATCACATTTTAACATTATGGAAAACAATTCCTACAGAGAAATGAAATGTTTTCCTTTACCGTTTGCTTG
>JAXIVH010000921.1:5000-37021 GCA_036785325.1 Urophycis tenuis | reverse complement strand
AGGGCCGGTCCAGACGGATCCTTCAGGAAAGCCACCATGGACTGGGGGGGGGGGGGGGGGGGACGAACGGGGGGGGTAGAAAGAGGTGGGGAAGGGAAAGGGAGCCACATAAATGATCGACAAATAAAAACACTATACTTAAAAAAAAAAAAATATATCGGTTCTTACAAAAAAACACAATAAAAGAGCGAAGGGGCTGCGAGAGCACCGAGGCCACGCACACACTTTCCTTTGTCGACGCGCAATAAACTAAAATATAAATATTGAGCAAGCGCGGCGCGGCAGTAAACGACGGCTAGCCGGCAGCCGGACCGCTGAGCCGCGGTGCCGGAGCCGGCGGCCGGCGGGCGATCCCTCTGGGGCGGACGCGCAAGACGCGTCCTCACTTTTAAGAACCGTCTCCCTGAAAGCGCGCGGCGTCGGGAAATGTTTTCCCCTCCTTAAATGTTTGATGGTGCCCTCGGAAAACAAAGCCAAAATGCCACCGCGCATATCGGGAAAACAAAACCGAACGTTTTATTCCGCCGACCACATCTGTGGGATCGGTCAACCGCGGCGGATCGGAATCACCCGGGAGGGAGAGCGGTTTGACCAAAAAAGTTTTAATGTACATGGAATTGCACCGCTAAGTGCTTTTGGGATTACTTTTGGGGCGTAGGTATGCAAACACGGCGGTGGGCTGTTGTCGTTGGGGAGGGGGAATAAAAATAAAATAAAAAAAACCTGATCCCGATGGTAATAGAAATGAACAAACATCAATGGCTGAGGTGTAATCTGCATTATCTGGGGACCTTATCGTTTCTAAAAAGACCTTGAATCAATGCCACGAACGGGGTTCAATGAAAGTGATTTTATCTCAGAGAATGAATTAGTGGATTCAAAGTGCTGGCGGGGGGGGGGGGGGGGGGGGTCTGCCAACAGGGGTAAGCTTATTTAAGCCTACTGCTAGGAAAGAACAAGCTACCTGCACCTGGTGAGGCCTTACTGCAATTTAAAGAGACAGAGGGACGAGCCACCCGCCTGCCACTCGAATTAAATGAGCATATGAAGAATATGAGAGAAGAGGGAGAGGGAGCGACAGAGAGAGAAACGAGTGCGAGAGAGAGAAACGGCACGAGAGAGAGAAACGAGTGTGAGAGAGAGAAATGGCACGAGAGAGAGAGAGAGAGAGAGAGAGAGAGAGAGAGAGGAGAGAGAGAGAGAGAGAGAGAGAAGAGAGAGAGAGAGAGAGAGAGAGAGAGAGAGAGAGAGAGAGAGAGAGAGAGAGAGAGAGAGAGCACGGGCGAGATAAGAGCATGAGAGAGAGAGGGAGAGAGAGAGAGAGTGTGAGAGCAAAGGGAGAGACACCTACTCACCTTGACGTGGCCGGCCTGTTGTACTCCGTGTGGAATGAGCCGTCTCTGCAATGAGAAAAGACGAGGGCACACGGCCCACATGTCGGGGGGGTTACTCGAGCAGCGCAGCGCCGCCCGGGGCCTCCGCCAGGCGCTGGACTGTGAACGGCACTACGTCTTGACAGAACTGTTCGGCACGCAGGTGTGTGTGTGTGTGTGTGTGTGTGTGTGTGTGTGTGTGTGTGTGTCTCACTTGTAATGCAGCAGCTCTGCCCCAACCCCCTTCGAGGCCGGGTCCACCTTAACACTTCTTACACAGTTTCCGGCCTTCTGCATCTCTAGGAGTGAGAGACAGAGAGAGGGAGACAGAGACAGAGACAGAGGACAGAGAGAGAGAGAGAAGACAGAGAGAGAGAGAGAGAGAGAGGCAGTGTTACTCTGAGGAGAGGAGAGACCAGAACAACTGAGACAAAGTCTTTGTCAATGCATTTGGAATGTTGGAGAGAGAGAGAGAGAGAGAGAGAGAGAGAGAGAGAGAGAGAGAGAGGAGAGAGAGAGAGGAGATGAGAGAGAGAGAGAGAGAAGAGAGAGAGAGAGAGAGAGAGAGAGAGAGGAGAGAGAGAGAGAGAGAGAGAGAGAGAGAGAGAAAGCGAGAGAGAGAGAGAGAGAATATTATTGAGTTGAGGCTCATAAGTGAGGTACCTAGAAATTGGTATTCAAAGCCTCCATCCTAATAGAAATTCTAAAAAGGGAGGCTTTAAGGCTCATCATTAGCCAATACCAGCCATGTTGGGCTTTTTTCGAAGGGAAGCGGAAAATGCTATCAGTGTCCATGCATGTGCGCCTTCTCCGGATTCCTCGGATGAGAGTACACATATTTTGGGTTGTGTGTGTGTGTGTGTGTGTAGGTGTGTGTGTGTGTATGTGTGTGCATGCGCGCACACATGAACATGGTAACAGACTGACAGCATCCCGGGCTCTTCTCTGTGTGGCCAACGCCTTTTTCCGTTTGATGTACCAGCCCAGATGGCACCTGTCGGGTGGGGGGGGGGCGGTCGGGGAGCAGATGTGACCCCCCTGACACAACTTCGGGGGGGACAGGACGCAGTCATCCGTTAGACGAATGGTTTGCCAACGGTAACTAATTCGAAGTGACGGCAGACGAAAGTCTCTCTGTTAAGGATGACACACGCGCACGGTGGGGGGGTCAGGGGGGGAGGGGAGGGGAGCGAGCCCGGTGCTGCTGGTGGGCCCCCGCAAATAAACCCGACAGTTCACCTCCATTTCTAAAACACGCACGCACCGAGGAAATGATCCCCCCTGTACATTAAACGATGCAAAAGGGAGATCTTCCACTGCAATGCCGTGGATTCCTCTTGACATTTGGGGTGTAGAGGGTGTAGAAACACACTCTCCCCCTCCCACCCACCCACTCACCCACTCACCCACCCACAAGGTCATGCGTTTGGCAGCCACCCAAGAGTTAAGCCGGTCTGACCACTCCGCCGACCTTCGGCCCGGGTGCAGCGGCGGGGCGGCGGTGGCGAGCGTGACGCTCAGGTCAAGCCACTGACCGGTCAGCCACTGACTCACGGGGTGGGAGTCATTAGCAAAAGAAAGCCGTGACTATTCCCTGACCAAGCACCCGACGCCTCAAAAACAACACCCCCCCCCCCCAAAAAAAAAGAGCAACACAGCACGTCCGCCCCAAACACGCGTCTGACTCACAGGCTCTTTGTTCTATTCCAGGTAACATGGTGAGTCTTACAACCTCCCCCCCCCCCCATCAACCGGTCGATTTCATGCATCTACCCCAGAATTGAGGGGCTTTAATGGAGTCTGTGTGTGCCAGCAGGAGGAGGGCTGACATCATGGGGTGAGTCAGCTTCGCGGCACACTCGGCAGGGGGTCCGTGCCGAGGGAGGGCGGGGGTGTGTGAGGCGCGGGGGGGAGTTTAAAAAAAAAACATGAAAAAGAAGCGAAAAGACACAGCGAGGCGGGGGGAGTCGAGAAAAGAGAGAGAGAGAGTTTGGTTGTGAAGGTGATTCATCTGGGGGCACCTGGCCAAGTCAAACTGTTGTCCCACCTGGCGGGACGGTGATAGGGAGGAAACACAAAACGTTGGGGGCAGATAAAGGGAGGGTGATGGAGCTGCTGCTGCTCCACCCACTCCAACGGTTGATAAAGCCCTTGTGAAAACACATCCTTCTTCATCTGCGCCGCTATTGATCTCAAAGTGCATTTATAGGATTCTCCTTCCTCAGTGTCACACCTCATAAGGAATAGTGACAGAATTGTGACGCTCAGGAACGTAAGGAGAGTGTTACACTTCTCTAGCACTTCTGAGACTGAGCCTGACAATGCCGGGGATGACTCAATTATCAAGTATGCCCGACACCACTTAAACCCCCACCCAGCGGATTTCACATCCAATCGCCCTACTCAACCGTGGCCAATGCGCAAAAGTTTGTTGAAATTACTTTCATCCCTTCGACGTCGTTAACCTGTGCGTTTCTGAGCGTGGCTCGCCTTGGCTGGCGCTCCACGTCCCAGTCTGTTCAACGAGAGAGCCCAGGCTTTTGCTGGCTGGCTTCCTTCGCCTTTGGGTATGGCGTCCCATTCTGCACCATTGTACTCGCTCGCTCGCTCCCTCTGTCTCTCTTTCCCCACCTCTCCCTGTCCCACCCAGGCGCCCCGTGGAGCCTGGAGCCGGGGCCATGTGTTGGATCTCTTCCCTGTGAGCGCACGGCGAGGGACACAACGGCGACATGCTTCACTACATAATCTGGTGGCGTCTCCTATGGTGACACCACTCCCCTCCCCCCTCCCCCCCCGCCCTTTTGTTAACTACGAGGGGTTTTTATTGGACAAAAATACACAGAAGAGTGCTTGAGTCGCGGTGAAGTATTCACCGTCGCTGAAGAAGGAGTCAACGTCCCACAAGCCCACTCCGCTTTGTTCCGACCACAAATTCTGCTCCAATGTGAACACCACGAGGCACCAAGGACCGGACCGGTCCAAGTCAGAGCTCCAGCGGGAGCGGGAAGCGTAATAAACATGTTTTGAGAGTGTATTCTGAAGCAGTCCCATCGGCCGGGGGAGGAAAGGTTCATGGATGATCCGCGAGTAGAGGATGGAGATACAAGGTTCTGGATTAGTTTGTTGTGTTTTTTTTGGGGGGGTTGGGAGGGTGGGGCAGTGTCAAAAGAGTTGTGTTTGGTTGACAGGTGTACAGCACATGCATACATAATAAACAGGTATTTTGTGGCAGTGAACAACATGCCTGTCTGTCAGGTGGGGAAACGACAAGTCACCGTGTGCTCACGTCGGGGGGGGGGGGGGGCGAGGTGACAAAGCATTGGGGGTAAATAAAGGGGGAAACATTTGTGTGGGTACGGGGGCTGAGAATGTGCTCGTGCCTGCCTAATAGCAAAGACGTGTGTGTGTGTGTGTGTGTGTGTGTGTGTGCGTGTGTGTGTGTGCCTGTGTGTGTGCGTGCGTGTGTGTGTGTGCGTGTGTGCATGTGTGCATGTGTGCATGTGTGTGTGTGTGTTGGTAGAAAGATGGGCTCCAGGCAGACATGGTCTGACAGAAGCGTGGTGCACACTGCCAGGGGCCTGGGCTGCCGAGGCACGCGGCCATCATCTGGCTCATGTGGATAATCAGAGTGTACACCTACCGCTGCTGCAGGGGCAGGCAAAGATTGAAAAACCGGGGGAAGAGGAATAAAAAAACAAAAAAACAGGACAAAACTGTGGCAGCTACATTTGTCATGAGGATACACGTTTGCATGCCGGTGCACATAAGCAATGTGAACAAATTTCTTCCCGCCCCCCCCCCCCCAAATTGGGACAGGAAAGGAACGGTCACTTAACAGCTGGGACTTTTAAATCACCGGTGGATATCCGTCGTCATTACCATGGCGGCGATTAGGACGTCCCTTCGGGCGACCGGGGAGGGGAGCTACTGGGAAGAACAGCATTGATCCCCCCCCCCCCACTAAACAAAAGCCATCATCACCGTCTCACTTACCCGCAGTTGACCCAGGCGATGGTCCCCTGGCCCTTCACCGTCTGCGCCACGTCTGACAACAGCTTGAGCTGGGGGTCCCCCGACGTACCTGCCCACACAGAGGACCCACTGTAGTCAGACCCCCCGCCCACAACCTTCACAGGAACACAAAGTCCGCCCGCCGGCCAAGGACAAGCCTCGGTCGGGAGGGGGGGGGAGGGGGGGAGGGAGACAGAAAAAGGACAGTCGGGCAGGAGAGACGCGGTGGTGGTGGTGGGTGGTGGTGGTGGTGTTGGGTGGTGGTGGGTGGTGGTGGGTGGTGGTGGGTGGATGGTTGGGTTACACCATCGGCGCTCTGATTGGCCGACAGGAAGCAGGTAGGGTCGCAGGAGACACCTTGGTGCACTGGGCCTGGGGGGGGGGGGGGGGGCGGCGTTTTGGATGGAAACTATTTGATGGTGAGGACGTGCTGATGATGGATGGTGAGATCGGCTTATAGTGGTCACACCAACGCGGCGCAGTTCCTATGCCGTGAAACACAACAAGTGATAGAACACGTATCGGCAGATAGAGAGCCCAGGGGAGCGACGCCGAACAGACTGTAATATAAACTTGAGTACAAACATAACAGAGAGCTCAGCGTGCCAAAAGCACTTAGAATCTGCCTGCTTTTGGGGGGGTAGGGGATATAGCCTCGTCCAACAACTAACTGCCTTATATATTAGAAACAGCAAAACACACCCGCGCCGTATCCCTGCAACATCATGATTCTGAGAGATATGGAAAACAAACCTGTGGGTCCGGTGAGGAGCGTAAAGCATAACTGTAATATTGTACCCTGGTCCTACAATTTATTATTTTGTCCGCCTCCCACCTCCCACGCTTGCGCTGAATGCATAGAGAGAAGTGCCCCTCTGACCGAGGCTATATTAAGATTTGGGCCAATTCCAGGAGGCCTCAAGCTCCCGGCTTGCACCGCGTTGGATGAAAAAACATCAGGGTGTCCGGGCTTGGTTGAGGGCCATGCACGATGGTTTTTGCCATCTAGCAAGCCAAGCCAGCAAAAGCCTTTTCTTATGGGGTGATCATGAGTGATCAATGGCCACCGACCAGAGGAGGACTGCAACTAGGACTGACTGACTGGTAGACAAAGTGCCTAACCAGCGGACTCCCCCCCCTGACTGGCTGACTGCGCTAATTGGCTGACTGGGCTAATTGGGTGACTGCGCTAATTGGCTGACTGGGCTAAATGGGTGAGCAACAGATGAAAGGCTGGAAGGGAAGAACAGGATGACAGGCACGCACAGAAGCCATACAAGTGCAGCAAAGTAAAAAAGGCAACAGAGGGAGCCTCTGGCCGTTGCTGGAAAAAGGGCGCTACGGAGCGTGGCGGTGTTAGCCAGCAAATCGATAGCGCCCACCATTCCACGCGGCATTGGCCTAATCCAATGACCTCACACAGGCTGGCGTGGGCCATGAATAATGAAACAAATAAATCTGGTTGTGGAGTTGGGGGGGGGGCTGCTTATGAGAGAAAAACAGTAGGACAAAATTAGGAATGCGTTCAGTTAGGGCACATCCTCGCTCAAGCTCCATGAAAGTGAGAAAATGGAAATTAAATGCAGCGGGTGGTGCTGTTGGAGGAGGGTAATTTCCCTAATGGGCCTAAGGAAATCCTGCTTTGCAAGTCCATCTGACCAGGGTTTAATGTGGTCTCTGTTCTGTGAGTTTGCTACAGTGGTCTGCATTGTATTTTGAACATTGTCTAACACAACTGGTAAATTAATATAGAGACCACCTGAATAGAATCACTTAACATTAATTGATGAAGAACCACTTCATGTTTGCTATTTATACTTGTAACACCACCGGGACTTGCAGTGAGGAATAAATAAAAACATGAAAAACATCTACAGTGGCAGATTAGTCAACATTTTTGTTTGTGCCTTTGAGTTGACTTGAGTTTTGATGGCTAAAATTTCAATAACACGATAAGCTACGCTGGACAAGGCATGGCAATTGTTGTCGACATCACCGGGGTAAAAATCAGCATCCACACTTACAGAAACCCCAAGCCAATGTCCCGATGAAGGAACGTCTCACCTGTTTTGGTGTAGAGCACCAGAACGTTGGTCCTCGTCCTCAGCAGCTTCTTGAAGTCTTTGTGATCGCTGACCTTCTCGATCAGAGGGGACACCTTCACGGCCTGCACCGCTGACGCCAGCCACACCTGGTGGAACCACAGGAACCCAGCATCAGCGACGTGGAACCGGTCCTTATTTTATCTCGGTTCCAATCTATGTTTCCAACGAATGTCAGCGCGTGTACAGGTTCTGTCAAACACTTGGCCTAGTTATCAAGAAGAAAACCTGTTCTGATGCTCACAAAGTAATTTAAAAGCACTGTTGGCAACCTTGTTGCATTGGTTAAGGAATGTCGCAGCACTCAACATTGACAAAAGGCAGAGAAGTGAGTTAGTGTGAGTTGCGGCAGAGCTGCAGGCCTGCACCAACAACAACACTTCCATTCACAACACAGTTAATTTGAAAGTAATAGGGGCCAAATCGCAGTTGCGGTCCAGCCTACCTCTTCCTGCAATTTAGACACTCCAAGAGAATCCAATAACAATCTTAGCTTGCCAATTGGATTCACATGGAGTGTTTTTAGCCCAATTTGGGGTGGATTGCAACATCTAACCCTAGAGTCACTTGAAATGGAGCATCTTCGTTTTACACTCACCCAGACAGTATTCAAGGACACTTTTACCTTTCCATCGGTTATGTGGTTGTGTAATAAATTCATGCAGCCAATTGGATATCACTTTGTGAATTGGCCAATCTCTTCCCATGGGGAATCTGAGTAACATGTGACGGAGCCAAAGTCAAGGTGTATGAACTAAAGCATGATCTCCCTCTACATCTCTGTCTTGCCCACAGTGAGCTGAATTAGGCACGCGGCACCGTCCGTTGGTGGACGATGAGTGATGTCACCTGGAATGAAATTGTGCACCTGTCTGGCTTATTTTCTCATTTCCAATTCCCCACGGGGCGTCCCTCTGAGGGTGTGTGTGTGTGTGTGTGTGTGTGTGTGTGTGTATTTGTGTGTGTGTGTGTGTGCGCGCCTGACTGGAATATAAAGATACTGCCTCTTGCTCATCGGTGAAATTTTTAATTAACATGAAGGTAGAGAGAAGGTTAAGAGGCCAAGAAAAACTAACTTTGCCCGGTGTATTATGGGCTGTGTCATGCCGTCATGGACATAAGCCCCCACCAAGGGCAAAGATACAGGTGAAAAAAAACGCCAATGTCCAATTATTAATTTCTCCCCCGGCTCACATCTACATTCTGTATACGTGTGTCCGAATGCATTCATCTGTGACAGCAAGGAGTGCTCCGCACACCTTATTGTGTGGCTCTAGAGTGGATTAAATTGATATACCAAGGTTCTGCTCAATCACAGGGCTGCCAGATGAAACACATATGCATCAGTATGAGGTAGGTGGAAGGTGATCCTGCCCTGACTTTGAGTTTTGGAGTGTTTTCAAGCTGTACAGGGGAGGAATAGGTAGCATATAGCGGACATGTATGCCTGTGAGATGAATAAAATGACACAAGTCTCGCTATCGCGGTTCTTCCATCTAATATACTGAAGAAGTCGCAACTACCCGGCTCTAAACATGGCTAATGATGATGGGTATAAATTACTCTGCAAGTGACTTGATTGAAAAGCTAGTATTCTACCTCTCAAGCAAGCCCTCTGTGGTGGAAACAAGAAAGAAAATGGCATAGTACATAATAACCATTTCACCTCAGCCCATCGCAAGGTTCCAACATTGGCTTACTTTTATACTTATTACACACATACAGTGTCATAAGGCTGGCTCAGAAAAAACGTGAATACAATAAAATATGCTAATTACATTTAATTAGAAACTATTAGTTAATATCTTGAGATGGCTTTGGATATGATGAAGACATTGTGTGGAGGGCTCTTGTCAAGTGTGTCTAATGCTGTGTGGTGTGCCTCGGTGCGGACACGCAGCCAATACTTCCAAATCCACAATCAGCGATTAGCAGTGATTCCAAAGGCTCTATTGCGTCAGACTTCTTCTGCGCACTCATGGGCAGTGTGCAAACAGTGTTGCACATGTATTGCAAGCCGTTCTACCCCAAAATCAACACAAATAGGCTAATTAGTAGTCATATCCATATTACAACAATGACCCAGGAAATTGGTACCCGCTGTGTAATTACCTTCATTGAACGTGCTAGGGAGCTTCAAAATGGAATGCACGCTACCGAAAGTGAAATACGGTGGCCCCGAGGGCTCAATGCGCTGCGACTCAAGAAAACGCATACAAACACACAAAACACAAGCAATTAGGAAAAACGTCTTCATCAATTTGACGACAACAACACACGGCGACTTAGGAAAACGCATACAAACACACAAAACACTAGCAAATGAAGTAAAACAGCTTCATCAAGTTGACGACACATGCGCAGCACTTAGAAAACGGGCTGCAAATTCAGACAACGCATTACAGAAAGGCACTGCAATTAGGCCTACACCAAACGACAATGGAAGTGTTTCCGGGAGACAATTAAAAGTGATGAACGCGTCTGGACAGGCTCGTTGTTGCTGCCAGTTTGTGTCTCGTGATGTTACTGAAGAAGACTATCCGTCAGTGGTGTTGGAGACGAGCAAAAATGTGAGTGTTCTCGTTTAATTACGCGTGCGTCCCATTTGGGCATCCTCTGGAAACACTTCCGTTGTTGCTTGGTCTGACCGCGGCATGTATTTGTCACGTGTGGTCGGACTTGCACAGGTATTTGGAAACGTCCAATTAATGACAAGAATGACAACGTTTCCTTATTCTGCTTGTGTTTTCTCAATGCGTTTTCATCCGTTGCACTGTGTTGAGCTCTCAGGGCCACCGTACAAATGACTCCCTCAACATTACAGCATCCTATGTTTGTGACATCATAGTCCATCCTTTGCACATTGTCACGTGTATCAAGCTGAAATAATAACCCATCTGATGATATGTGAAAAAAAACGACAGCTGGCCATCCCAGGTGAAAGATAAGTGAAGTAAAAAGCGGCATTATGCACACAAGCACACTGAAGCCTTGCAATATCTATATGAAAACAGTCAGAAAAGGAAAAAGACTGAGGACAGAGCATTTGTTCATACTAAACACCCTCCACAGCACTAAGCAGGCAGTATCATAGTGACTGCTTCATCATCAGCCCTCAGTCAATACCCTGCCGCTGCCTAAAGGCTAACACACAGACGCTCTTAGCCTTTACCCCCTCTCTTGGTTGTAGCATTGTACACAGAATGCTCACATATAATTGTTTTTCTGTTACTTGTTAAATGTCAAGCGGGCAAGTGGCCTGAGCTCTGTTTGACAGGGTTAACCGCATAGGAAACAATGTAAATGTCAACTGCCACATGCAAAAGTCCAGGTGTGAACGCTAAAAGAAACGTGCTTTCTGATGTTTATTTTTTCTTTTTAATCGATGAACACATAATCTGGCTACGGTTAGATTTTACAGAATTTTTGTGCATCGCAGTGGAAGCACAAAGCCAATACACAAAGCATTACACTCATACATCATATTTCCTTCTCCCCACCCAAAGATGTGCATCCGGTGAAATTACTGGGCTGGAAAAAAAAAAACAACCTAAATCTAATGGCGGAGTTGGTGCTACAGGACATCTAGCTCGCTCGCCCATAACCTCCATCTGCTGTGACAAATTTGCTTAATAAATGGCAGCCAGGTTTAGGATTGTCTAGGTAGTACTGCATCAGCGTTAACAATGTTACTGTTTGTCAGGCATTTTTCCCTTTCTGACTAATGAGCCAGTCAACGCTGTTAGCATAGGTCGTTTTGCAGGTGTGTGTGTGCATGTGTGTGTGTGTGTGTGTGTGTGTGTGTGTGTGTGTGTGTGTGTGTGTGTGTGTGTGTGTGTGTGTGTGTGTGTGTGTGTATGGGGGGTGGATTGTGTCTGGACACCCAGATATTATTTGATGTTTTTTTTATAATGATGGTGAAATAATGATGATGGCTGACAGGAACAGAGAAAATCGAGACTTGGATCCCTTCATCCCTCTCTCTTGACCACTATCTCTCCCTTCCACATCTGCTGCTCTGCATATTGGGCCAGCACCCTCACCTGCCATTTATAGGGACCCTGATGCATTACTAGTAAAAGGAACAGGAGGCAATGAGAGGTAAAGAGAAAGAGAGAAGGAGAGGACAAACACCACACCCATGTTTGCCAACCTTCCCTAACAGGATGTGGAGCAGGAAAAATAAGAAATGCAGCATTCACAGAATCCTACATGAAAGTGCAGGTGTCCAAAGCATGTTTGGCTATGTTTGGCTATGTAATGCAAAATTGCAGACTGCACTGCATGTTGCTAAGAATCTTCAAAAGACACAAGTCATGTGATGGAAAGTGTCCAGTTGCACTTCTAAATGGTAGGCCTGCGTTCACGCACACTGGACCAGCCTACACCCACCCCCAGTGACCAAGCTATTTTACAGTCCACAAAACTTAAGATGAGTACATTGGACAAGCTTCAACAGTTCGGTGAAATATTCCATCAAGATAAGATAAGACAAGATAAGACTTCATTGATACCCCATGGGGGAAATTCACATGTTGCAGCAGCATAAATTACACGTTTACAAGATGTCAGTGAGTTTATGTAATCAAATAAGTGGTCCCTCTACCATGTATTAGTGGGTGGATTACACAGCGAACCACTACTACGGCATCCCATTCTATGTTCAAAACTGCTTATGGCCAAGACATAACGGCGCATCCATGTCTCCTGAATGTACCATGTAACCTATAGCTCATTCGAGAGGGAGACTCTGTCTCTGTTGTGTACACATACGCGAGCATTTAGCAGAATGCAGCTAAAAGCGTGCATTTAATCCAATTACAGTACTCGGTTAATACGATCATCGACAACGAATTCAGTTCGGGACGCATAATTCATTGATATAATCAGCGCATTGGCCAAGTTTAGTCTTTCCATTACAACGGCCACAAGCTGTCAACTTTGCCTTCTGCGTGAATCGGGCGGTCGGGGTGAATTTGTATTTCAGACTCTGAAAGGTTCAATACAACGAATAAGTCAGACGATCTACATTTATACGATTACAATGGACATCATGCATTATTTGGACTCACCAGCAATACCAGTGTGAACATTTTTGCCTCCCTCACCGGACCACCGTAGAGGTTCCTAGAGGCCATGATGCCGTTGCCACGTCTGGATACGCAGGCGCAGTACGCTTTTCCGAGTTTTTTGAACGGACCGCAAAGCTTCCTTGGAATTGTAGTCCATCGGCGTTCGTTACCTTTCATTGCCATAGAAACTAGACCATTGAACTTGGAATGCAATGTCTTGTATTCCTGTAGTAATGTAGGCCTATATCATATTATTTTCATAACAGGCACTATTTTGTTATTATTGGTCGTTTTTTTTTTTGGTAAAAGTTGCTCCTTCAGCAATTCAACTTCATGTATTCTGAATGCAATTCCATACGCAGGTCTACTCAATGCAGTGATTATCAAACTAGATTAACTCTTGTTTTAAGTCACATAGATCGTACTTAAATAAACTCGTGGTGGAATTATTGAGATGCGTTTGCTTTTGCTGTTTAATGTATTATTGATATCAATAAAAACACAAATCAGTAGTGTATTAAACTGCTGGTCCCCCCCAGACTAATTGCCATGGCACCCAGCACCCCAGACAACGAAAAATAGGGGCGTGCGTTCAACGAAAGCAAAATACACATTATTTCCCCCAATCCACCTGGTTATTCGTCTATTTAACCATCATTCATTTTCCTTTGTTAGACTGGCTACTTCGACACCCCCAAGCTTCACCCCCGGGGGCGTCCTTGTGCACGTCCTTCTGATCGAATCGCGCACCCCTATCCTGGCGCGTCGCGACTGCCCTGGTGGTATCGCCCACCACCTCGCGCTGAAGAGGAGCGCGAGCAGTTGTTCTGTGCAGGTCGCTGTGAGCGAGACGTCTTCTCTCCGGGATAACGACGACTCTTGATTGGAAGAACCCGATCCATCACTTAAGAGCACGCGTGCGTTTTTCCTTGGTATTTTGGAAATAGGAAGATACTTTAAGGTAATTAAAATACTTTTTTTATGTGGTAAAATGTTATCACCTGATGGGTTAACCTACGGAGAGTTTTGTTTTGTAAATGTTGGGCAGCTGGTTTTCAACTGTTGTGTTTTTTTTGTATTTGGATAACCACATGGATTTCGCCTATCGGGTCTGATTGTGTGCTTGTGGAAAAAAACAAACATTTATCCAGTGTTTAAATTGCAGAAACAATAGACAGGACGTTGGTTGATCAAATCTGAGGTTCAATGGCTTTATTTGTATTTGCCTAAATAGGGAATTTCAAGTCTTGCCATGCTTCCACCCGTCTCAGTGTTTTCCTTGAGGGATTCTTGAAATAACAAAATGCTTTGTTTTCTAACAATTGACAGCCTGCCACTGCTTGTATTTTCCTTAGCCTCTCTGGTTATTTGATGTTATTTTATGGTCGGTTTTTTATGCCCCCCCCCCCCTGATAAAAGTGAACATAATCCCGAGCAGTTCCACGGTCTCTTTATGCCAGCCGAGCTTTACTTTCTGCTCACGTTCCGTCCCAGGATCAGAGGCATGTGTGGACAGCAGCTCCAGCCTGGTTCAAACTCACTGGTCCTGCCTTGTGCGTGAATGTTTAGGCTTTTTTTATTTATTTATTAATATATAGCGACCCCCCGTGTGCCGTCAGGACTGAGAGAGAGAGGGGGGGGGGGGGGGGGGGGTTCGGGTACAAAACTAAAGGAAAAAAGATTGACAATCGCAGTTCAATTCTTTTGTTGCGATCCCTCTGGTATAGAGGCTGCTCTTGGAGGTTTGAAGTCCACAACGAGAGGTTTGTTAAATTGTAGTTATTAGCCGAGGATTTTTACTAATCTACAGCAGGGTGTGAAGTGTAATAAGCAAAGTTGATCGGAGGACAGACGTGTCGGAGGCGAAGGACTCGACGCGTTTTCGTTTAAAATCCAGAAACTGGCTTTTACGCGCGGAGCGGACACTCTGGTGACCCAACATAACGCAGACGTTTGTTGTCATCCTTCATGAATTCATGTTTTCTTTCACGATTTTGAAACGATAAAACACGATGCATGTGCTGAAGTAGTAGGGCTGGCTATTTTAAAGCTTTAACTTGGAGTCCTTTATTCTATTTCCATTTCATATAGGCCTACATCATGTATATATCAGTCGGAATCATCACTCAGAAAACAAGACGTATCGAAGAAGCTTCTAATACGCAATAATCATAATGATCCAATTATATCGAATAATTGAATATTTTATTATAATGTCATGTTTATGAAAGTTTTCTTAAATATGTTCCCAGGGAGCAACAGAGGGCAGTATTGTGCAGCGCTGATCCGCTTTAATAACACCTTGGCAGGTGTTATTGACGTTGGGCGTCATTTATCCTTTTCTTTATGACCTTTCACTCCAATGGGGACTAAAAGATTATAGATTCAGCAAAAGCCATGGCTGCATTAATGATTTAGCCGAATGCGGTTCAATGTTTTTTGAGGATAAATCATGATCACGGTGGATCAATGATGTCTGAGTGTGGTCTTGTTTGGATTAAAATAAAGATTGGTAAACACAATGGTACGCACAGCAAGCAAATGAGTTGTGTTACTGCATTCGGGGAAATTGCTCTGAATCGTTTCCACATTTCAGAATAGTATGGTCACTGTGTCTTCAGTAAAACACATCATCAAATTATCTTCGCCAACAGCTTTTCACCTTCAGGGCATTTTCACTGCAAATATTTTTCAAATCCTATTTGACCTAGTAGCATCTAGAAATGTTTTTGTTTTGCACACATTTGACCTTCAATGAAAAGTTACTACTCTGTATGTTTGTTTTCCAAAAAAGTCTCGACCGGATAGTTTTTTTTTTCTTTTCTGTTTTTCACCAAATTCCTGCATGTGTTCTCCATATCTTTCTATACGAATTTAAAACATTTACAAGTGGGAAATGATGATACTAATGATTTGGTTGTCAAACCTCTAAATAGTTTGTTTTTTTTTAACCGTGGCTTAGAAGTTAACAAATATTGTGTTCATGTTGTTCTTGTGTTTTTTTGTTGACTGCCATAGAGAGTGGTGAGGCTCTTGTCAAAACATTCAGACAACCCTTCTTCCTCCCCTGATATCCATACATTCATGCATTTACCTATAGGTTTTGTGTCGCTTAAATGGTTGTCTTATGCACCATTAACGCCTTTGTTCATCCAAAAGATGCCGCAGTTTCCCGAGTCCGCCCATTCAAATGGAAAATGAGGTTTTCATCTTTGATGAACTTATGAGGGCCCTTGACAGGTCACTGCAGGGGGGGTTGAATGGAGGGTGGGGGCAAGGGACTGAACCATCATCTCATGGCTAAAGTGTTTCCTCCAAACCCCCCCGTCCCATCCTTCAACTCCATCTCCACATCCCGCAACTCTTTTGTCTCACTCCTCTCCCGGCTCCTCTGTTGTCTCTCTGCGGTCGTCGGAGAGCGCCAAAGCAATGCATGCTTCGTGGCCACATGCAGGGTGTTGTCCAAGTCAAGGCAAGCTGATACCGCAGCCGCAGCCGCCTTAATGAGCACGGGACGACGAGGCCCCCGGTGTGACCGCGAAAGGCGGCGTCAGTTTTCCCCGATGATGCACGGTGAACGATGCTCCATATGAATTATTTCTGGTGCGGTGGCATCATGTGAGTGAGACAGCCGACATGAAAGTTTAATCTCCGCAGAACCCGAGCCCACGGCATGGTAATGGCCACGTTACCCCCCTTCAGATGTATAGGGAGTAACTTAGGCCGATGCAGGTGTTCACCCTGGCTCACTGACCTCCTCCACCTGAAGAGGGAGGAATGGCGTGGTGGGGGGTCTGTGTGTATATAGTTGTAGGCCTACGTGTGTATTTGAACAAACGTGTTGAACCCCTACTGGTTGGCATCTGCCATCCCACTAACGCCAAGCACAACTGTCTCGAATGACGGAAAAATCGATGGAATGGTGTTTTGCAGTTCGTAGCTCACTGCTCGGCTCATCTTTGCCCGGACATGAGCTCTGCTCAGTCGGCGCTGCCACGCGGAGCGGTTTTCTCCCGTCTTATCTAGACACGTGTCACACATGTCCGACTGACCGCTCACAGCGGCCGCGTTGCAGTGCTGTTTCTACCTGGTTGAAAGATGGCTGTGGTGTGTGTGCCTGTGGTTGTGGCGTGGCTGTGGTCTCCACAGCGGTGCGTGGCCGTGCGCTGCACGCTCGTGTGCAACCCGACTGGCGCGTTGTCCCGCCTCGCTGTTCGGTCGGAGCTTTGTTGGGGGCTCCGGGCCGCGCGGGGGACAGCGAGGGAGAGAGATTTACACTTTTAAAGTGTTCTCGGGCAGGATTCACATGGTAATTAGGTCAGCGCAGAGCAGGAAAAACAATCGGCATGCCTTTAAAGAAGCCGAAGAAATGCTGTGTGTGTGTGTGTGTGTGTGTGTGTCTACGTGTGTGGGAGTGTATGTGTGTAAATGTCTTTTTTATATGTCTAATAAAATACTGCAAGATAATGAGGAAGGGTGATAGAGATACAGTGAAAAAATAAAGAGAGAGAGAGAGAGAAAGAGAAAGAGAGAGAGAGTAGAGAGAGAGAAAGAGAGAGAGAGAGAGAGAGAGAGAGAGAGAGAGAGAGAAATAAGATGCCATTCGCGTATTTCCTCTGTTCCGAAATGCTGCAGAAGTGAATATATCTCTGTTGAGTTAATGTAATGCCAGATTTAATAATAGCTTACGGCACACTGACTTGCAGTGGCACCGCTCATACCTCAGTGATTTACTGCGGTATTTGATTCAAAGGGAGTGCAACAAGTTTTACCATTGTGTTACCTGAATGTGTTTATATAGCCCCCTGCATGGTGATCCATTACACTTTTCCGAGACTTTTGTTGTTTTGATTCTTTGTTTGTCAGACGAGGTATTCTTGAGGCGTAATATAATGGGGTGATTTTCAAAAGTCAACAGCTGAACTATCGTGGCCACTTTGCTCCCCCCCCTCTTACAAGTAACCTGATCCTAACCTGTCTTTGGCTTCTCTGTCAATCTCCATTTATTGCAATACAGGGTCTATTGTGATAAACAGTGTGAGGCAGTCAACGGAGGTTGTAATGTAGACTAATCGGCGGCATATCTTTCTTTGTCTTTTTCTGGGTCAGGTGGCAGCTGTAGCCAAACCTGGCCAGTCAGTGGAGCCGCAAATGAATAATTCCTGACTGTCTGTCTGGGTTACGTTGTTCGCTCTCTCTCTCTCTCTCTCTCTCTCTCAGGAGCACTGTGCCGTGTGACCGACCGCCTTTTGTGTACTGCACGCCAAAGTGCTGTTGGCATGGCCCGCGCGCACCGTGTGTGTCTGTCTGTAACCCGGCCTTCCGCCGCGCAAACCACCGCGTAAACCACCGCGGAAACCGCGCGCGTCTGTGAAATCTGATAGGGACCTGGCGCGGCGCGGCGGCACGGCTCGGCGCGGACTTCACCGTCTGCGCCGCTGCTAATTAACGCTCGATACGGCCCAACAGCCTCAATTTGTCTGGAGCCTTATCTCGGCTGTCCTCATGTGTTCCCCTCTCCGCCTCCACTTCTGTTATTACCACTGTGCGAGTATGAGGGATGGACATATAAAAAATAAAAATAAAATAAAGGACAATGGGCAGCCTGGAGACGGAATACGCCATTACGTGTCAGGCGGAAGAAATAAGGTTGTGGAGTGGCGCGCGGCTCAAGTGTTTCCATTATATGTAATAACGGTGGTCTGCACCGTGTGAAAGTCAAACAGGCCGGTAGCCGCCGCCGCCGCCGCCCCGTGATAATCAGTGTAAGCAGCTGTGCGTGATTTCCCCGCTCGACTGGTCACTCAGAGGACACGTCGATTGGACTAAGATGGAAGGCGAAGTGCGTTCTCCTTGAGTTTTGCTGCAACTCCATTTTGTTTCCCAAATTCAACCCATAGAGATGTATAGATATCTCTCTCTATCTGTGTGTGTGTGTGTGTGTGTGTGTGTGTGTGTGTGTGTAAGTATGTGTGTGTGTGGGGAGGGGGGGGTTGTGTGTGTGCGTGCGTGGGTGTGTGTGTTTTTGCGCAAGTGTTTGTCAAGTGTGTGTGTGTGCGTGCTTGCGCGTGCGTGCGTGCGTGGGTGTGCGCGCAGGCGTGCACGTATGCATACATGCATGTCTGAGAGATGGAGCTTTCCTTTTGTGTACGTGTGAAGCGGACGTGAAGGCATGCGGTCTCTCTCTCTCCCTCCCTGTCTCTCCCTCTCCTCCTCCTCCTCGCCCTCTCTTCAGCTCCCTCCAGCAAAGCTCCTGAAGGAGGGGCTGCAGAAAAAAAAGAAACCATATTAAAAGAAGGGCGAGAGGAGAAGGAGGAGGAGGAGGAGGAGGAGGAGGAGGAGGAGAGAGACTGCTCCCACAGTTGATTTGGCTATTGTTGGGAGGGAGGAACACTATTTCCATTGACGTGGGCGATGCTTGGCTAAACCCTGCACCCCCTCAAAGCCATAGGAAAGGAAGGGGAGGTATTATTCAGCGCGACCCGGAGGGACGGGCTGAGGAGGAGATGGGTGTCGAAGCCACTGCAGAGCACAGGGGGGGCATTGTCCCTGTTCCAGCTCCCCTCCCTCCCTCCCGCTCCCCCTCCCTCCCCCATCGTCCACCTCTCCACCTCTAAACCTATGGATCATATCCCACTCTCAGGGCACTTGTAAAGCCATCTACATGTCTGTCTGTCCCTCTGTATATCATCTATGTATCTCTTTTTATATGTCTGTCTGTCTGTCTGTCTGTCTGGCTGTCTGTCTGTCTGTCTGTCTGTCTGTCTCTCCGTCCATCCAGTCCTGCCTGTCTGTATATCGGTCATCTGTCTGTCAGTCCGTCTCTGTCCCGTCGTCCATGTGCACAGGATTCTCATTGATCCTCAGGTTACTTTGAAAACCAACCTTGCGCGACCCTCTTCCAAGAATTAGGCTCCTTTCAACCCTTGCATCCACTTAAGGACATCAATGGCCATGCTGTAAGGTCCCCACTGGCACTCAGACAAGTCCTGCCGTAGGACGCATCCAGGCGACACCTGGCACTGCTCCTATTGCTTGTCTATCTGTTGTTTGTGTCTTGTTTGTATTCCCGGTTAGAAAGACCAGGAGGGAAGAAAGGGCAACTGTGGATTCTACATTAGCCACATCGATGTGTTCTCAGACCGAGATTCTCAGACATAGTGAGAGACTTTTTTTTTTTATTGTAGCTGTGTTTCCACGTCTCTCTATACTCTGGCAGAGAAGACTGTTTGAGCAGATGCAGCATTGGGATGTTCAGTGAAGGATTTATTGGCCTTGCTCGGTTGCTCTCCAGCTGCTTTGATGAGCTGATTCTGGTTGGTCAAATAACTGGCGAAATAGCCGCTATGACACCTGGCATCTTGCTGATGGTCGGAGGAGAGTGTGTGTGTGTGTGTGCGTGCGTGCTTGCCTGTTTGCATGTGTGTGTGCGTGTGTGCTTGCGTGTGTGTGTGTGTGTGTGTGTGTGCTTGCGTGTGTGTTTGTGTGTGTGCATGCATGCTTGCGTGCATGTGTGTGTGTGTGTTTGCGTGTGTGTGTCTGTGTGTGGAGAGGATGGGCGGTGGCTGTGGGGGGATGGATGGTGTTATATGGAAGCGGGGCCCCACCTCGTAAGACAAAGTGAGTGATGTAGCGATTTCACACAGTTCGATGAGGACAGGTGACCTTTTTGCAATGATTAGCAGTGGCGCCCAGGGCCATGGGCTCTCCTCCACGCCGAGCGGAGTAAGAGTGTTTCAGAAACCGCTTTCGACAGACCAATCCACTGTCTTCCCTTTCTCCCCGCTCGCGCATTATCGCACGGAGATGTGCGCGGCTGCCCGAGACGCCGATGCGCACGTGTTGACGCACGGCGGAGAATCAACAACGAGCCCCTAAGTATCCAGCCGGCCGCTCACTGTATAACACGGCCTCTTGTTATCTCTGGACCGGCCGTCTCACCGGGGCGCACCTAGATAGCCTCATGTCTGGTGGTTAGCCCTCGCCGCGGGACCTAATGGCATGCCAATCCGGAGCGCGGTGGGGCTCGTCCGCCGCGTTGATTGGCCGGAGACGGCGTTGACGGCGGCTGGGCGCCGGGAGGATGGAGGAGAGGGATCTCCGGGCTGTCTTTAGAACCCGCCACCGGGATGTAGAGGCAGCAGGGGGGGGTCGGGGGCGGGTAACTGAGAGGCACGCGGGGGATGGATGCAGAGCAGCCCGCGAGGTGCTCTTATCGACCGCAGTGGCGGTTCCCGTGCGGCGTGTTTTTTCCGTAATGTGTCACGTCGCCGGTGTTCACCCGGTCCCCCCGGGGAGAATGAGAGATGAAATGAAATAAACGTTCGGATTCGAAGGCGTTTTTATTCGTTTATTTGAAAAACAAACAGTCGGGGACCTGTCTTTATTTATGTGTTCGTTTTATTTTCATGCAACCCTTTAATGCCTCTGATTTATATCTATAACCGAATTCCATATATGTGTCAACAGACGAGGCCCGACATTGAATTGTTGCGTGATGACATGAGCACTGAGGGAAGGGCCTATTTCATATTTCACAGGCCAACCTTCTCCCAGTGAAATTGGTTTGGCTATTATTTAGCGTCAGCATTTGCTATTATTTTGGGCCAAGATATGAAATATTGTCTGGCTTCAGGTTAGCCTGATGGAGCAAAGTGTTTTGCATCATTAAGCCACCTTCTTTGTATTTTCTTTGCTTTTACCGGCTGTTTCTTAATTCATGCTGTGTGTCCGCTGAAGTCTCCCGTTCTGAAGTGGAGGCCGCAATCCAACCCTCATTAGTTCTCCACTCCTGAAAGGGGACCACATTCTGTTTCCCCGGTGAAGGCGTCAGCAAATACTTAAAATACTGACCCTCGACCTTCCGCTCTTGCATCTCACGGACAGACTTGATGCAAATATCAGCCCCATTTTATTGTCTGAAAGGATGTTTCTGCGCCATGAACAGAGCCTTTTGATGTGCGGCACAAAGACCCGACGTTGCCTCGCGTTCATCAAAGCAATAGAAACAAAAACAAGGGAATATGCGCGGCCAGCGTCACTCCCATGGACCCCGGCTCTCCTTTTCAAGCGGGCGAAACTCTGCGGACGCCTCCCTCCCCGCAGCCCCTCCCTCCCATCTCTGGCTGGAAGCTGGCGGTGGTTACTATGACGATAGAAGTAGTTTCTCGACGGGGGCAGGCGGGTCCGGCTCAGACGCGGGCAGACTGCGAGAGAGAAGCGGTGTGACAGTGATTAATGCCCTGGCAGAAATGGGGACAGTCAACTCCTGGGGCCCCCTGCTGTCACTACCGCCACGCACCATGAGGGATGCCGGGCCCACATCGGATCCGCAAAAGCACACAAAGAGGTTTAATCATAATCACGTCAATAATTCAGCATCCCAAGGAATTCATTACTCCTTGGCGTGCGTGACGAAAGCGAAGAAGCAAATTCAAATGTTGAACTAAGGCGAGAAGGAAATGAGATTCACCTGTGTGCGCCCCTGCTTCAAAAACATTGCATCCTCGCCACGCAGCTTGTGATGAATGGGGACTTTTCCCCGTGGTCTCGTTCTATAGTGGCTGATCTTGCAACACAAACACATCAAAGAAAGAGCAGGTGGCTGTTCCAGGTGTCAGGGCAAGGGGTCTCAGTCAGTGGTCCAGAGGCATGTATTGTACTGATTAGCGTGTACAAGGTTTACAGGGGTGGACGGATTAAGGACCTCTGGGCATCTGGCTGCATGATAAAGATAAGGAGCCAACCTCCTGGTTCTACTCTCTTCATCACAGCAGACATCACCCAGTCGAGAGACACTTTGTGGGCGCTGTGGCTTGTAAAGATGCAGTCCTGTGGTTCCTCTGTGGTTCCTCTGTTCCGAGCCCCAGTACAACTCTCCATGGTGACCGGTTCTATCTTCCGTCCTCCGCCGCCCACCCCCGCCTGCTCAACAATGGCCACGCCCTCGTCTTCCTCCCTGTATCCCCTCTCCTCCAGTCCATGCAACCCCCATTCATTCAGCTTGAAAATGTCTTCTGTCATGCCCCTCCAGCCACCACTGCTGCTACTTCCCCTTGTGCAGAACCACTGCGCCATCTTTCGCGAGTGCCGTGTGAACCGCACCGTGCCTGTTGCGTGTGTGTTTGTGTGTGAACCGCCAAGCATTTTAGTGTGTGTGAAGGCATGTCTGGCTCATCCTCAACTTTGAGGAAAGGGTTTTTTTTTTCCCTTTCCCTTTTCCCCTTCCCTTTCCAACACCGTCATCCTCGATCATCATCAACCCGATGACAACGCCTGCACTGTAGCCAGCCTCTGGTGGCCCCCTGACCCTCCTGTCCCCCCGGTGAAGAGAAACTGACAACGCCCACACTGCCTCCAAACAGCCGAGACCAGACGCCAAAAAAAAAAAACTGTTCATGTGAATGCATGCTGCATACGTCGCCCTTGCCGTTTCCTTGACCAGAATATGAAAATATGTTGACCCTATTCATATGTGCGTATAGGCACGTTGCGGTGTAGTGAGTGTGTGTGGGTGTGTCTGTGTGTCTGTGTGGGTGTGTGTGTGTGTGTGTGTGTGTGTGTGTGTGTGTGTGTGTGTGTGTGTGGGTGTGTCTGTCTGTGTGTGTGTGTGTGTGTGTGTGTGTGTGTGTGTGTGTGTGTGTGTCTGTGTCTGTGTGTGTGTTTGCGGGCGCCTGCGCGTCTAACCCCAGACAGTCCCTGAGGTCGGATGCTGAGGCAATCTCACTCCGGTGTCAACGGATTGTCCGAGGTTTGATGAGAGAGTAAACATGGCCGATCCAGCTGCAGTGTCAGGCTTGTGGTGGACTGCCAAAACTGGCCGGGACAACAGGCCCATTCAGTCCCCCACCAAGATAGACATCAGTCAAATCCTTCTATCACAACAGGTCAGACCGCGCTACCCCCCGCCACACCCACAGCACAGCCCTACTTTTTGTTTCGTGGCGTTCCCGTTCCCGGGGAGAATTAGTCGGATAAGATGTGACATGTTTCGCGCTGCGCCGGAAAAGAAAGTTAATACCAGACAACACAGTCAGGCCACAGCCAAAAACAAAGGCGCCAACAGTTTCATTCATAAATGTTTCAGTGAAACAACCCCAAATGTAGGCTACCCTGTTGTTCAATAGAAGTGTTCCAGAAAAGTAAATTTGGGGAACACATCCATAGAATGGATTGTTCCTGCTGTGCTCGTTATGAAATAAGCATAAATTGAAGCCGTTGCGAAAGCAATGCCTCCAGACAACCATTAAAACGAAGACATACATAAAATGGTAAAGCTTAGGATAATTGCTTCATTGTATTATGGCAATATATCAGTAGGAATTCTCAGGCTCGGCTTTTTTTTCTCAAACCAAACTCAGTGTTCAAAATGGACTTGGAGCTTGCAGGATATATCGTCGGCAATAAACTTTAATGTGCATCAGCTCATCACAGTGGTGACCACTGCTTACTCGCCATTACAGCCGTTTCAAACTGCCACACAGCCATCAATATGTCCACGAGGCTCGCCGAATGGCCTCTAAATACTTCCTGGTCTTGTTTCACTGATTCATGTCTCATTTATTTGATGCCGGCATATCCGTATTCACTTTTGTCAAATGCTAATGACATCAGTCTGAACACAGTGCATGTCAGGTGTTATGATAAATATAATAGCTATGCATAGAACTATAATTAATGTAAGTTAATTACAGGAAGTTGTGGTGGTGCTTGTATGTGTGCATTGGATGTGTGGTTGAGCCCCTTGAAAAAGTCCTGACTAAAAACTTCAGCTAATTATGACTAAGTCATTGATCTTGCATGTTGTGTATTATTATTGTCTTTTGTCTACTATTGTCTCCACTCTCAAATTCAATGTCAAATATTTGAGCCACAGCTTAGCCTACATAGATATCTGCATTGCGGTGTGTTCAGACCTCCTGTTTTGTCTATTTACAAATAAATCAGAAGACAGATGGTTTGGTGATAAAGAGGGATATACCAGGACAACTCATAACAATAAATCACTTGTGATAATTACCGTGAATGTGCCAGACAGATGTCTATGGACTTACATGTATTGCAGACCACGGGGGATACACTTTTAAGTAAAGTTAAAAAACTATAAAGTTAATATATGAGGCTCATGCTCAAAAGGAGTATCTCTAATATCTACCTCTCCTATATTATTCAGCTTCAATTTTCTCCCCGCTACCCTCTCAGGTTTTGATTTCTGTCTTTCATTTTGTATCTTTGTCTCTCTCTTTCTGTCCCTCTCCTCCTGCAATGAGTTATGGTTACCCCCCGGGGAGCGGAGTGGGGAGAGGAGTGTGAGAGAATGAAAGATAGAAGTTGAATTGGTGCATCTCTGGTGAAATGGCATTCGATATTGCTGTGGACCGCGGAGACAATGGGCCCTCAAGGACATCACCCTCCAGCCTGGTCACATTTACCTGCTTCAAAAAGGTGACCTCACCAAATTGTCTAGTTTCACCCGAAACCAACGATGAATTCCATAAAGTCGGACCATACATTTTTTCCACTGTAACCAGGATGCAGTGAAAGAAGCGAGCGTGAACTGCGCACTGGCGCAGTTGGTCAAAACCTATTCACTGCAGTCCAGTGGGAACTACGGGTTAGGGCCAACGAAACTATAATCAGGAAGTACAGGAGTACAGGAAATACATAACACACTTTGCATGAAACTGTGGGGTTCTGGAATCTGCAAACAGAGATCCATCACATTGCAGTGTGTAAACCTGAACACTGTGGACAACATTCCCCCCCAGGAAGGGAAGGCCAGAGTGCCCCCCCCCCCCAGCCCACTGGCTCTGTCCGCCCCCCCCCTTCCTCTGTACGCAAAATTACGGCCCTGTTCACGTGCTCCGACCCCATCCCTCTTTATCTGGACCACCCCGATACCCGACCCTCTCAGAGTAACTCCCCCCCCCCCCCCCCCCCCCCAAACACCCCCAGCCCCTCAGCCCCCTTTCTTGATCCGCCAGCCCCCTCGATGACCCCCTGCTGGTGGAACGGCGTGCCCTCCTGGCACGGAGCCCGGCTGGCCCCCGGGCGGACTCACAAAGGCGGTGGCGGCGGCGGCGGCCATGCCCACACGCCTTTGACTTTGCTGGAGACGTGCTGCTATTCATTAAGGAGCCGCAAAATGACAGAGGGCCGCTTGTGTTCTGGTGTGAGAGGAATAAACAAGACATAAAGCAGTGGGGCCGTTAGCTGCAGACAGGCAATTTGTGCCGTGGTTATGCCGTGTTAAACTGCAAGACTCTCTCTCTCTCTCTCTCTCTCTCTCTCTCTCTCTCTCTCTCTCTCTCTCTCTCTCTCTCTCTCTCTCTCTCTCTCTCTCTCTCTCTCTCTCTCTCTTTCGCTCCCTCTCTGTATCTCTTGCTCTCCCTCTCTCTCTCTGCATGTCTCTCTCTCTTGCTCTCTCTCTATGTCTCTCTCCATTGCTCTCTCTCCCTCTCTCTCTCTGTCCCTGTCTCTCTATCCCCCTCTCTCTCTCTCTTTCTCCCTCTCTGTCCCTGTCTCTCTGCCTCTCTCTCTCACTCCCTTTCTCTTTGCCGCTCAATCTATTTGTCTCTGGCATCTCGTTCTCGCCGTCCTGCTCATTTTCTTTCACAGCTATTTTCTCTGTCTCTGAGGCCTCAAAGTGATCTGTTTTCTTTGTATCAAATAAGTCTTTGTTACGTGCTGTTGACTTTAAAAAAAAATCCAGGCTCTGCTACGATAAAATTATTTTACCTCTTTTTGAGATTCTTTCAGCGTGTGCATGCCTTAAACACAGCACACTGGTGTTATGCAACAAAATCAGACACAGATGAGATGAACATCTGCATAACTGTAGACCTAGATGCTCTTTGAGTTCTGCTTGAAGCCTATTGCCTACAAATGGACCTGCTTTTTTGGGGGGGCGATCTCTTGAATCCTAACATTTGTGTGTGTCTGTGTGTCTGCGTGCGTGTTTGTGTTTGTGTGTGTGCGCACGTGTGTTTGTGCGTAGGATCGCTGTGTCTCTCTGTTGTGTGTGTGTGTGTGTGTGTCTGTGTCAGTCCACCGTCAGTGCTGTCCCCCCCCCCCCCCCGTTCTAATTAGATTGACGGTGGACACAGGGAGCTCTTGGATGCTCTTGCATGTCCGAAAGGGTTACATGACCGTTTGATCTCTGTCCCCATTAGTGCCGCACGCTCTGCTTGCTCTTCATTACCGGCAAACCCGCGGTGGGTTGTATGCCACGTGATAGGCCACCGACTCAAACGCACACAGCGGCACAATATCTAAAGAACTTTATTTTGAAAATCTCACCAGAAACCCGAGCTATCTGTTCCCACCAGGTGCATATGCTGTGGGTCGAGCGCAGAGTTTGTCCTCGTCCCCTGAAGTGTCATCGTCATTGTAATGGGATTTTAAAAGTCTGCTTGATAGTGAGCATGTGGAGAAAGTTGGCTTTTGGGCCTGTTTGATAAGAAGAGGCAGAATGACCTCCAAGTGCACAATGCCTGCCTTGCCAGAATCCAGCAGTGCGCCGGTGTCTTTGCTGACAACAGCCATTTTAACACAGAAGACATGAGTGCTGAAGGTCTGTCTGCCATTGTGCATTATGTGTGTGTGTGTGTGTGTGCCTGCATGTGTGTGTGGCCAGAGAGAGGTTTAATGTATACGTGTGTGTCTGCGGCAGGGGCCTCGAGTTCAATACTGCGCCTCACTCATCCAAACTCCTCGTCCCGCTCGCGCTTTATTTTCTCCATCGCTCTATACCTTTTTTTTTTCTATTTTTGGGCCAAGCGGAGAGCAGTAAACATGGAGGCAGCGGCTGGGGATAAAAGCTTTACTGCCCATCAGTCCGAAGGGATCTGGCGTTCCCTTTTAGTAGATCAATGAAAAGATACACGTCATTTTTAACACCACTTTGTCCGTTTTTTGCTTACCGGTGTCCATTACTCAACACAAAAAAAGATAAACATCAACTGACTGCGTGTATTTGAACCCTTTCCCTCACTCCTGTCCTGAGGTGATTTTGCCGATTTTGGGGTGAGAAATCTCACCTAACTGGGGCGTTATTGTCCTGATGGCTATCAGAGTAATTCCCAAGACGCTCCACCGCCTGTCCAAACTCCCTCCTTACCTAATTGCTTATAGGATGGGCACTCTGTACCATGGCCTCTATTCAATTTCATCATTTAAAGTGTTCCTCGTCTCTGTCCACAGGAATGGGGTTTGTGTGTGAAGGGGTGGGAGTTGGCTGCGTGTTCCCTGTGGAGTGGAATCAAGCAGAAATGGGGATTTAATGGAGGAGGCGCAGTCAGGAGTGCGGTGGGAGCGAGGCTTTTGTTCGCGCCAGTTTTAATCCTGGGGAGCTTTGATCAGAATGCACAGGTGGCTGGCGACACGTAGGGGAGGGGCGCACATCAGAGGGGTTTATAAATGTTGAATGGATACATGAGCAGACAATTACAATGATGGTCGCTGTTGGTTCCCCTACCAGCGAACAAGCAATACAAACTTCTTCAGCTAAACTCATGTGGGTATTCCCTCGGTCTTCAGACTGCTGTGCAGTCAAAGGAACTGTTTGAAGAGCCACAGGGAGTCCCACTGATCCGGAGCAGAGAGCCACTGTGTGAATCTGCCCCTCTGAAGAACGCCGCCCTCGCCAACGAGGTGGCGATGAGGCGTGGACCGAAAAACATCATTAATCGCGGGTTACGCTCTCGTCGTGGCACTGCCCTGCCCCAGAAAGTAGACTGTTATCGTGAAGTTTTTTTGTACAGCTGGCCATGGCCACGGCGATAACACTGGGCCGTATTGTAGAGTTTTAATGACACGCCATCCCTTGTCTCTAATGAGGTTAACTATTGATGAACCGTTCACTTAAGTGATCCAATTTTCTAAACTAATTAGACTGTTTTAGCTGATGTGGAGCATCAGGGGCTGGAGCCTAACCTCCTCGGCCATTACTATCGATCGATGCGCCTATGTGCTGTATTTTAAAGTAACGCTACAGCCGTGATATTTTTCGGGCAAAGTTTGTGTTTAATTTCATGGCGTCAATTACGCCCGCGGTCCTTCCTACACTGTGGTGTCTGCAGCCTGAAATGAATCATGAAGGCAAACGTGTGTTTGGTCTCCTGCTGCAGATTCACGTTTGTATTTGGTGTTCTTCCAAGTGCAATCAGACCTCAGCTCAAGACAACAAGTGAACAACAAGTTATTCTGAGCCAGACGAGAACTCGGCGGCGAAATGCATCGCAAACCGGTAACGAGGAGCCTATAGAAAATGAGAAATCATACACACAGAAGCATATCCTTAGCCTTTAATTGCAGGCGAACATACAGACTTGCTAATCATTAATCAAGACTCACAGAGAGCAGCCTGTAGTACCCTCAGTGTGAGGGTCTCATGTCTGTACGATGTCAAAAACACCACTTCATTACGGCAGGAAACTTGAACACATTACATCTTTAATTTTCCAGGATTCCTGTAGCGGCGAAAGCAATGTGAGTGACGAATGAGTCCGGGGCAGTAAACGGTGAACGTTGCTACCCCCCCCCCCCCCCCCCTGCCGACCACGCGCAAAGTTACGAGCTTTAAGGCTCTGCTATTCCCCCCGCGGCGGGCTGAAAAATTGTCAGTCAGTGAGATAGTGGCATGATTAGCTTAGCTCCTTCCTCTTCTTTAGCCGCGCTCCCTGCTATCTGGATGCCCCGGTGATGAATGGCCGTTGCATTCCTGCGCTTGAAGGGAATAAATCGAGGGTCACATTCTCAACCCCCCCGCTCCCCCCCTCTGCCTCCTCCCCTCTCTCACTTTCTCACTGTCTCTCTATCTGCCCCCCTCACTTTCTCTTTCTATCTGTCTCTGTGCAGTTTAGCCTTTTTGGGAGTTCTCCACAATAAATGTGTATATTTATACACACACACACACACACACACATATATATATATATATATATATATATATATATATATATATATATATATATATATATACATATATAGACAGAGAGAGAGAGCTATGTACTAGTCATAACTCATTTCTTCTACTGACTAACGCCTCCCTTAGACACACACACACACACACGCACACGCACCCGCACCCGCACACGCACGCACACACACACACACACACACACACACACACACACACACACACACTCCACCCACCCCTTACATTTTGTGAAGCTCTCCCTTTTGACTCACCTTCTGGTCCATTCCTCTTTTCGTCTTCTGTTTATTTGCGGTCCTATGGAGCGTTTGTTTTGATTAAGAACCGACATCTACCTGCACTCCTCTGCTGGGCCGCCTGCCTGACCCGGGCTTATGGAGAAGATAAATGGCCTGCTTCTCTTGCTTTCCACATTCCACATGCACACATACATGAGCACAGACACACACACACACACACAAGCACACATAAACATGCATGCACACACACATGCACACACATGCACACACACCCACACACACTTGTTAGTCTGTACTGAATGTGAGCTGTTTCGCCCTTCGTCATAGGATTATGATAGCAGGTATGTGCGTATCAGACAGTGTGTGTGTGTGTGTGTGTGTGTGTGTCTGTGTGTGTGTAAGTGACAGAAAGTGGGCTTCACTGAGTTAACCCATTGCACTTCGGTTGGCTGGCCCCAGAGGTCACTGGGTGGCTTGTGTTTAGCTCTCATCTTTTCAGGGGTCAAAGGTCAGACCACCTCATGTTGGGTTAATTCCCAGCCGGGTTAAAGCTAGCTGTGTGGCCGTGTCAAGATGGAGGCTGATACGCCTAAGCAGCGGTGGCGCGCCAACAGATTCTGATTCTGATTCTGAAACGTTGCTGCCACCACTAGCAAAGGTA
The DNA here is from genome assembly GCA_036785325.1 of Urophycis tenuis. Taxonomy (NCBI): domain Eukaryota; kingdom Metazoa; phylum Chordata; class Actinopteri; order Gadiformes; family Phycidae; genus Urophycis; species Urophycis tenuis. Next base: position 6,627 of record JAXIVH010000921.1, on the reverse strand, counting down.
GCGGGTGTCCGTTTGGACTTAGCAAGCAGCCCGTGGCCGACGGTGGCTCGACGCTCTGTTTGGCCTCATTTGTGTTAATGTCTGTTTCCGCAGCTTAGCTCCGCACTAAAGCGTGTTTGTTTTTGTTGATCAGTTGATTTGGTAGTCAACTAACAGTGCCTGAATGGGTCCCTTTCCCTTCCTCGCCTCTCGGTTTTACTCTCCTCTCTCTCCTCCTACACCTTCCATCAGTTCTCCTGTTCTGACCTCCCACACATACACACACACACACACACCACCACCCCGCATTTGGTGGTCCTTGGTAAAATAAATTCTATAGCACTGCACATCCACCGCAAAACAGAAACCAAAGACTACAAAATGCAGAATCTGTTTCCATGTAATCCGTGCCCTTTGCACGCCTCTCATGTAGGGGTAGAGCCGTCGGGTGTCAAGTGTTGAAGTATAATTTACGATGGCGTTTCCTCACAATCCTCTTAATACCCTGTACGTCTCACCTGTGCAGGTGAAGGTGCGTGATGAGCCGAAACCCCATTGAACACTTACACAACCCCATTGAACACAATAAAGAAATATAATAAAAAAACAAAACCGGCGTCTCTTTAGGGCGTCTTCCTTTACAGACCGGCAGCACTCTGTCCACCCACGGCGTCGCCTCCCTCTCACTGCGGTACATTATAATAGCTGTGCTTTCACCCGGCGGTTCACTGCACCCCAGGATGCCAAAGCGGAGCGCTGAGAAGGTGTGACCGCGTAGCGTCGTGTTTTTCTCCTCGCTAAGAGGCGGCGGCGGGCGGCGTGGGGTACAAGATGAGTGGAAGATAACGGCTGCAAGGTCACGGTGACTGAGTGCACTCCCGTCGGAGAGAGCAGAGACTCCATGTTGGCTGCCAAAACACCCAAACTGAGGAAACGTTCAATTACAAAGTCTGAAACCGCAGGTTTTATGTGTGTATTGGTGTCCCCCTGGGTGGGTTATGTGGGGGGAGGTGCTGAGGCAATGTGACGAGGCCCGATGTGACTGTGCGGGATTGCAAAGTGTGTGAACTTTTACGATCAGAAAGAAGTGTAGTTTACATTGTGCAGATGACACATTCGGTATCAGGTTTCCCCAAATCTGGTCCCAGTGAAAACATTTTACAGATGTGCTTGTGTGATGTTGTAATACAAGACACAATTTCACGTGCGAGTGATTCATCCTGCAAGGCATTCAACCAGACTCTTTACAATCTCACATACAGAGAACAAGCTTTACCATATGGGCTGTGTTTCAAGTTGCATAGAATGTTCTTACTGGGACATGTACAATGCCATTTGTTGGCAAATCCCCACTTATAGATGTACTGCCTAATACCTATCATTTTGGTTTCAAGGTAGCTGCAGCTGCTGAAAGGCAATCCCTCAACACACCCATTTTACCACAGACCGTAGCCAAGACCAACCACAGACCACTTAACTTCTCAGACCCCCCCCCCCCCCCCCCCGAACACACACACACACACACACTCCACACACACACACACACACACACACACACACACACACACACACACACACATACACACACAGCTTTACTAAACAGCCCGGTCCAGGAAACCAAAAATGCACACACACACACATGTAAGCA
>JAXIVH010000920.1:35000-37038 GCA_036785325.1 Urophycis tenuis | reverse complement strand
AACTCATCCTAATGTATGGATTAAGAACCACCCCCCAACAAGCTTTTGGGTTCACTTATTTGTTGAGCTATTTTTTCCCCTGCTGTGAGGTATGAGGATTGGAACTGTGTACACTAACCCCCCCACCCCACTTAGCCCTGCCGGGTTCGGCCAACCACTGGCCTCGGAGCGCGGAACGCACTCTGCCGGCCAAATCTTTCCTCGGCATAACGACGGCTGTTCTCTCTTAGTGGAGCGCAGCAAATCAACGGTCATCATCATTAATATGCGTGTTTGTTCAATTCCCGTCCTCGTCTTCGTGGAAATAAACCCTTTTTAGAGTTATGGAGGCCAGGAGGGAAACCCCCCCCCTCCCCCCCCTTCCCCCCCTCCCCCCCTCCCCCCCCCTCCCCCCTCCCCCCAGCATAAGTGTGTATTTCAAATCCACTTCTGAGGTAAATAAGTGATGTTGACGCCGTTGGTTTGCCTCTTCTTAAGGAGGTACATCATTCATCACCGGGGCAACGCCGCGGAGCCGGGCGTGAGTTGTGGGGCGAAGGTACAGGAGGGACTAAATCATACGGACGCCATCTGGGAGGCCTCCTGAAGAGGGACAAAGGATCTCAAACTAAAGAGTCACAATGTTCTCCTGGTATCTCAGTGAGGACAGAGGAACATCTCCCAGGCCGTGAATCACCTGCTGTAGCCGCTCCATTAGTCTGAGTGTGGCTGAACGGCGGCGAGGGCAGCTGACAGATTCTTCGTTGTGCGTTGACCGTCGACCCTCTGGGGGTTTTTCATGAGCTAAAGAGGAAACTCTGAATCTTACTCTCCATCCTCCCCTCTCCACCCGCCACCCGCCCCCACCCGCCACCCGCCCCCCACCCGCCCCCACCCGCCCCCACCCGCCCTCCCCACCACCCTCTCCGCTGACTCGCTCCCTGGGTGCACGTTGTACACATTTTTCCACTCTTCGCCCTTCGGCTCTCTAAAATAACAGCCTGACACGATGTGAGCGGAGCTGTCGGTAACTCGAGAGTGGCCCGCTGAAACGCACAGACCGCCGCGGAATCCCGTGTCAGTGAATGAGGTCCAGTCAGCCGTCTACAGCTCACACCAGTACGTGTGGAAAAGAGAAAAAACCCCGCCTGGCCCCAGAAAAGACCCCTGGCCATCTGGTCAGGGGAGGGGCCAGCCGGAGTGACAGGGGGATCGTGTGTTTGGGGGTGTTTATGGTTGCGCCTGCACTGGCAGAATTATTAAAGTATTCTCTGTTACTCCCCGGAAAAAAAAAAGGAAAACGCCGCCTGAGCCCGGGCAAGGTGTGTGTGAGAGACACTGTGTGATGTGTGGTACAAAGAAATACACACATATGCACGCGCACACACACACATGCGCACACACACACACACACACACACACACATACACACACACACACACACATGCGCGCACACACAGACACACACACACACACACACACACAAATGCACACAAAATCATGTCGCAATTTTGTGATCACAGAGGCGCAGTCAGGCCTCTGTAAACATCTGTCACCCTCCGCCTCCCTCATCTCCAAAATCCTGCAATTTCAGTTTGCCCTTCGACCCCTGGCCTGGAGAAACACACAACTCACGCTCTCTCTGCCAAGGCCTCACTTTAGCGGCGTGTAAAAAAAAGGCGCGGGCTCTGCTGCATTGACAGAGCTTCTAGAACGCACCACGTGATAATGAGGTGAGACGTTTAGCTGCGTGTCTGCTCAGTGGATAAATCAATCACTATCAGGGCTACCGAGAGAGAGGGCGCTACGAGCTCAGAGGTCCTGCAACTCCACTTGATTACAGAAGAATGTTCCGGAGAACATGACTAATTTGACCTTGTTGCAAACACAGCCTATTATCTAACCCTTTGGACGTTCAATCAATCAAAGACCTCCAAGAATAGGACTGAGAGTCAGGAACCCCAATTTAGATGCTTTATTGGTACGCCCCGCAAATGGAGATCACGCGGCTGACTCTAAAATACACCGTTCTTTTTCGATATTAAATTGTGCAATTACA